>PISX010010476.1:0-70192 GCA_004024625.1 Mellivora capensis | reverse complement strand
TGTGGCCCTGGGAGACCTTCACAACCACCTCGGAGTTGTCATACAAGTCATAGGGCTGCTTCCCCAGGCTGAACACTTCCCACATCAGGATCCCTGCGCCATGTGAAGGGGGACCGGCAGACAAAAAGGAAAGAGAGCCGATGTCAGAAGGTACAGAGTTTGTTGAGCGAGCTTCATACACCACATCAGGAAGGCTACGGGTCAGAGCGAGGGGCCTCTGGGAAATGAGTCCTAGCAAAAATGACAGGGTATGGAGGGTGGAACTGTACCATCACTTCTCGGGCCCAGGGTACCCTTCTCCATGTTCCCGGAGCCCAGGGCGCCTGTTCCTGCCGGTAAACGGGTCAGTGGCAAAGGCGGCTGCAGCAGGAGCTACCTGGGGCCAGGATTCCTGGGTGGCTTCACAGAGGCGACTGGGGCCTCGTCCACCCACAGAGTCAAGCCCCAGCTCCAGCCCGGAGGCGTGATTGACCGAAGTCCTCGCCGTTTCTTGCTCTCTGCCTTGGCAGTTGTGTGCAACAATTTCAATGCACCGTCAAATTACCTTCCCGTGGAAATGTACAGATCAAATCATTGACAAAATTCCTCCTTTTTGCCTCGGTCGTTCCTAATATTTTGTGGGTCAGGTGTCCTTTTGAGAATTTGATAAAAATCAGTGGCTCTCTCGTGGGAAAGTGAACGCACAACATTTTTGTGTTCCGTTTCTGGATGTTCGTGGTGTCCTGAAGCCCATCCAAGGTCACTGCAGACTCCAGGTTTAAAAACCGGGTTCTGGTCATGGTGGTTGAAGGTGGCATTTGGGTCAATTAGATGTGGCCTTTGAGGCTCAGTTTTGCCGCTTAGAGGCTGGGCGAGTTTCTCGGTCCTTCTCGGAGCAGACTCCCTGTCTATAATGTGCAGATATTTGCAAATCATATGGTTGCTGAGCACGCAAACATGGGGACACTAAATGCTCTCTAAATGGTGGCCAGTGTTCTTTCATCCTGACCAAACCAGAGAATTTCAACAGTCAGCCAGCTTCAAAGCTTTGGCAAGCCAGAAATATGTAAGAAGGAAGAAAATCATTCTAGAACCGTAACTGAAGTACTAACTTCAAAATTTCTTTGACTATTAGATTTTATGTGAAATATTTACAATAAGACAATATTACAAGTTGCTGTGCCTATATATATTTAATATATATAATAAATATATTATATATATATATTATATTTAACAACCTTCTAAAACAACCATCCAAAAGTATACTGCTCCCTTCACAGTTCTGTCTTTGGAAGGCTATCCACTTATCTCAAAAACAGTATCATTGCTTCAAATATTTGTGGGGCCCCTTCTTTGAGAATTGCTTTCAGAGGCCCTGATCCAATTTGAATATCCTCATTGGGGACATATTACTTAAGAACGGATTTAGTTTTTAGAAATAGCCAGAAAATATCTGGAGCCAACTTCTAGTGCATAGGATGAGTCATCAAGCAGGGTAATGTCATTTTTGGATCAAAAACAAGCTATAACTCTTGAGTAAGGATATTGATTTTTAAAAGCATCTTTCATAAGGCATATCAACACCAGGAGACTGAAACTAATTTTGACAAGTTAATCAGCCCAGAAGGATATCACTTATTTACCACAGTGCTATCTTTGTGGGTTTTTTTCTTTTTCTGTGTATGTTGGATTTTTTTTGAGTGATTGATACTACTTTTGCAAAAATAATACTTATTTTAAAAAGTGTGTGTTGGGGTGCCTGGGTGGCTCAGTCAGTTAAGCATCTGCCTTCAGCTCAGGTCATGATCCCAGAGTCTTGGGATCGAGCCCCGCATCAGGCTCCCTCTCCCTCTGCCTGGTGTTCCCTCTGCTTTTTTGCTCTCTCTCTGTCAAATAAGTGAATGGAATCTTAAAAAAAAAAAAAAAGTATGTCATATAAAAAAATGGCTAACTAAATTTTCTTTTACTCGTGCAGTCTTTTGGATGTCATATAAAAAGTCAAATTATGCTTATGGATCAAGACAGACGTGAACTAGATCTCAGGTGCATTTAATATCTCCATAACTTTATGATAATTTGGATGATTTATCTTGGATCCATGTGATGGTGATTATAAACATAGTGTAGAAAGATATCAGAAAATCTACTCAATCACAACTTAAGAATCGTTTCCATTTTGTAATGACCTTTACTAATAGTGTAGAAAGATATCAGTGTATCTTCCTCATAGTGTAGAAAGATATCTGAAAATCTACCCAATCACAACTTAAGAATTGCTTCCGTTTTCTAATGACCTTTACTAAATTTCACTACAGATCCTTAATAAAATAGGGGTCAGCAAACCTTTCCTGTGAAGGGTCACATAGTAAGTATTTTAAACTTTTGGGGTCGTACAGTGTCCCTGGCACCTGCCCCATTCTGCTGTTCCAGGACAAAATCAGACCCAATACAGGAACGAATGGGCATGGCTTGCTCCAGTAAAAATTCACGTACAGAAACAGTCCCCCAGACTTGGTCCTGGCCCAAGGTTTGCTGACCTTTGATCTAGTGATGAATTTTAATGAGGACCCGAGCTGATATTAGTATGGGCTAAAAACAGCACTGAGTCGAATTTGGGATTGGTACCAGGCATGCCCAAAGGGTTGGTCCCTTCCGAAGGGAATGGTGGCCACGGCTGCTTTCACGCTGAAAGTCCATGAGTACATCTCAAGCTGTTTAACGTTTTGGACTTCACGCAATCTCAGCTCTAGTTCTCAGTGACCAGTTTTCGGTGGAGGAGATTTTGTCTCCTCTGGTTGGATACGAAGGCGCTAGCAGGATGCGGATTTTCTACAGTAGGGGCAGACATCCCGACACTGGCCCAAGCAAGGTCACCATCATCTTCAGTCTCTTGCTTATCTCAGACCGTACAGGTCCTTTCGCAAGTGCACGGGGCTTTTGCTAAAAATGGATGTTGCTGCCCTTGCGGTTTCCTGTTGTGGAAGCGAGCTTACAAAACCGGGCTGGGGCCCGTGTGGCCACATGCTTACCGAACGCCCACACGTCTGACTTGCTGCTGTACTTGAAGTAGTGAAACACCTCTGGGGCTGACCACTTGACCGGGAACTTGGTTCCTACTGAGCTGACGTACTGGTCATCAAGAACATACCTGTGGGGGAAAACATCAACAAAGACTTCGAGTCACTAGGCTGCGCAGCATGAGAAGCCCTCTGCGGGCCGCCATCACCTCTGTGGCAGGCTGATTAAGGACACAGAGCCCCACAGTCTCGGGAATGCCTCAGTTTTCTAGAACTTTCACTCCTTTCAGTATGTAGCTCAGCCAAAGGCTGCTTATATGACTTGTAAGTCGTACATTATATCTAACTTTGCAAATACCAAAATCGGAATGCAAAACCATTTGGGAAATATAGAAAAACACAAAAATGTCAAAATAAAATGACTCACTCAATCTCACCCTGAAGATAATTTGTAATTCTAACATTCAAGATACATCTTGGCTTCTACTTTCCAATCTTTTGTTCTACATATAATATGCGCAAAATTGGGTTTCTGCTGTACTGAGGTTTGCTTTTTCCTTTAACAGCATGGCAAGAACCACTTTCCCCATGTGGTTACATTTTCTTCTGCGGCATCATGTTTAATGACTAAATAGCATTCCCTCTTGTGGATTAACTGTCTGGTTTCATCTTGTAAGTTGCTTCTAATCTGCTGTTATAAACAGTGATGAATGACAATATTCTCTGGAGGTATGGAGACCATAAAAAGATATATTCAAGAAGTATGCACTATATAATAATGATAAAAATAGAAGCAGTCTCCATGTCCTCATGTTGAAGAACAATTAAATATGCTATAGGCCATTCCTGCAGTAGAACAGTATGTGGCCATTTATGAAACAAGATATTTTGGTATCAAAATAAAAAAAATGCCCATGGAAAACCGGTATGTGCAAAAGTAGGTATCTAAAGTGTAATTCTATTTAAAAAATTTAAGTCCGGCATAGTTAATGTACAGCATTACATGAGTTTTAGGTATACAATCTAGTGGTTTAACACTTCCATGTGTTACTCAGAGCTCCTCGAGGTCAGTGGACTCTTAATCCCCTTCACCTATTTCACCATTTTTGTGGGAACAAACGATAAATGCACAGACTTGTGTATATGATTGGGTGTACTCAGGAATGAAGTGTGAGAGGACATCCATCACAGGTGTAAGCGGTAGTTACTCCTAGTGCTGAAAATGAGGGGAAGGAGTAGGGGGCAGACTCTACTTTTCCTTTATATGCTGTTGCGTATATTTCTTACAATAATCATGTATTATTTCTATAACTAACAGGGGAACCCCATGTATTTGCCTAGAAAAAAAGCAAATAATGACTCTTAAGAAAAAAGGAAAATGAGGGGTGCCTGGGTAGCTGAATCTCGGTTTTGGCTTTAGGTTCTGATCGCAGGGTTGTGGACTCGAGCCCCACATCTGGCTCTGTGCTCGGCAGGGAATCTGCTTGGGATTTTCTCCCTCTGCGCCTCCCCCCAACTTGTTCTTGCTCTCTCAAATAAATAATAAGATAAATCTTTAAAAGAAAAGGAAAATGGAAATTATGAAGACTGAAATTTTGGATATACTTTACACACCAGAAACGTGTTAGAGATATTTACTGTAGCTTAAAGTGTCAGAAAATCTGGTTTTGAACATCGTTCTTTGAAATAGTAATAATATTTGTATTATGTGAATAATATACTATTTAACATATGAATATTTTACAAATAGAATAGGAATATTAATAGCAATAATCACACTTTCACAGGATTACATAAAACCCCTTCCATACGTACCTCCCCCGACCCCCTCAGCTCCTCTAGACACCACAAGACACCCAGAAACTACCCTAGTACTGGGTCCTGCTCATGGCTTAAACCTTCCTTCAAGTCATCAGGATCAAGTGAAGTCATAGGCTTCTGAATAGTGTCGCCACAGGACCTTGTGACCAACAGGGCCTGGTGCCTGACCTCCAGGATTCCTTATTCAGAGCAAGACTTTGTATCTCCCTTTTCCTACGCTACAAAGCACTTGACAGTATATTCCCTGGATGCTGGCACAACAGCCAATATTCCCACTTTGAAAACAAGGTGGGGATCGGTTTCCCTGTCTTGGGAGCTTCTCCCCACTCTATGAAGCTGCGAGCAGCTCTTTCTCTCACATTTAGAGGGTAACACAGCTGGAGTGTCGGCTCAGGAGGCTTGGTGTATGGTGGTTGGGGCGATGGCGAGGAAGATGCCACTCAAGGGACATCTTGACAAAGGTCGAGGTGTCCCAGAAGAGGAGCACTTCACAATACTGCATTTTGGAGAAGACTTAAAAAAACAGATCCTCCTGGGCGGCTAGCTAGCTCAGATGGAGGACGTGTGACTCTTGATGGTGGGGCAGTGAGTTTGAGGCTCATGTTGGGCGTAGAGCTTACTAAAAAAATACACAAATAAACTTAAAAACCCCAGATCCTCCTATGGTGTCTTAGGGCTAGGTATGCTGAATATAGGGCTGGCCTTAGTCAGCTCTTCTGACTTCTTTGAAACTACACTATTCCTCCTCAGAATTATGTGTGTTTATGTTGAACCGACACAACTTTAGAGCTGCACCGGGCCTCAGTGTCGACGTCTGTTTGCTCTCTGAGCGAAGCAGATCCTTCTGAAGGCAGCGCCTTTCCCATTCAGCCACAAGACCTCGGCATCATGCGGGTCATCAGGAAATGTTTGCTGAATGGAAAGGCCAACATGGGCCTCTTCGTTTCCCATGTAAAACCATGAACGCTGGCTCTGAGACTTACACAGTAGGGAGATTCAGAATAAAGAAAATGGAAGACTCTTCTAAACAGCTCTCATAAGACAATTTCTCTAAATCATAAAGTGGTGACAGAATGCCAGCTAAGAGAATCTCAAAGTGTACTCTCATGCCTTACTTGGTGATACAGAAAATTTAATGACGTGACAACAAAAACTTTCCTAGTGTTAATGCTATGCCTATTTGGATGAATATTAAGAGAGAAACAGAAAGGGCTAAGGGAGCCTTGATTGACTTAAAAAAAAAATATATATATATATAAAGAACATATTTATCCCAATAATCTGACTATAACATGTTACATTTTTATATTTATTAACATTTAATATATAATTATATAAATCTATATATAGTTTATATATTATATATAAATATAAATTTTATGTATAAATTTCATATATAATTATATATAATCATATATAAAATATGTTATATTTTAATGTATAATTATATGTATATATAATACATATGTCATATTTTAATATATATAATCATGTTATATGTTAATATGGTGATATATAGTTAATTATATATAATTTATAATTATATAATTTATGAATATTTAAATATAAAATATCTATTAATATTATTCTTTCCTGGAATTGTTTATAAGTTTAAAAAATATTTATCAGAGTTTTGAACGAATGAAAAGGGACTTTGGATAATTTCTGAAGAACAACCCATCTTCCAGGTGAAGAAATAAGGCAAACCATGTTTCCTAGGTGGTCAGAGGTACTATGGGGAGGGAATCCAGGTTTCGAAACCCCCAGCCCAGACCATGTTCTCCATCGCTGCAAGGCCCACAGTGCTGCTGGCATTTAGATGTGAATGGAAATCCATCTTTGATAGTTTGCCCCTTTGGAGCTGGAGCTGGCTTACCTTGTCATGCCAAAGTCAGACACTTTCACAGAGAGATCACTGTCTACTAAGCAGTTCCGAGCCGCCTTTGGAGGAAAAACAAAATTACCAAGTAGTAAAAGCAGCCAAGAATCTCCCCACTTCAGAATCCAAGATTTTCCTTCTCTCTGGCAGAGTTCTCACAAAATCTAAGATCGCCTGTCAAACCCCCAAATGTTGAGAAGTTGTCTTTTTTGCCTTTGCAATTTTCCATTTTTCAAAATAAAACTGTGCTCCCATCAGGATTTTCACCCAAGCCTCCACCCTTGTCACACAGCATGAAGGGGATTACACATTAAACACAGACCCTCAGCTCGTCAGCAAGAAGGGAAAAGTTATTTCTGGGGGTTCCTTCTCCACCACTGGGGTGACAATCTCAGAGGGTACACAGCCGTGCATACCAAGCAGAACGCCCCCCCCCCCACCGCTCCCACCCTGAGCCAAAGACACACATAAATTTCATTTCCTTCTGGTTTTGTTTTTCTCCATGATCGTATTCATTGACTGCTTTAGCGCTAAGCCCTTCCTGGAGCAAAGGTCAACTTGATTTCATGGTCGTGAGACACACTAAAACGACCAAAGTCTTTCCTTTTTATCTGTTTTCCTCCATACCCCAACACAGCTATATACATCATGACGGCTGCTTCTCCTCTTTCTGTACTATTTCATTTTATCTTATTTTATCGGGCAAGTCACAAGGGAGCAAAGTACAAGTGGAGATGCCTTCCTTGCCAGCCTTCCCAAGGGCCCCATCACTGGGGGCGGGGTGGGGCCGTGGACCCCTTGCTTGCTTTGAAGGGCCAGCGGCTTTGCTTACCAAGTCCCTGTGTATGAACTGGTGGCTTTCCAAGAAGGCCATGCCTTCACACACATCGTAGCACATCTCTAAGAGCTGGGAGGTTTCAAGTCCTTTGCCATGACTCTTCAGGTAATTAAGCAAGCAGCCGTTGGTGATATATTCAGTCACTATGTATATAGGGTATTTCTTTGAACACACCCCGTAGAATTTCACCAGCTTGGGATGACTGAGTTTCCTGGAAACCACAGATTTTCAAGATTAGTACTCAATTTGCATACTCCGTTTTCCAGATGTCCTGAACAAGAATCACGCTCAGATTTGTGCTGGTTTTAATCCCCCCCCTTCTACTTGAACAGAGAAAGAGCGGGGAAAATTGCGAATTTTATTCTGGGAACATCAGCCTTTGAAGGCAAAAGGAAAAAAAAAAAAGCTGCCTCCTAGTAAACATTGACAACCCCAACAGCAGCTGGGCAGTTGTGGGTGCTGGGTTCGCCTGTCCTATGGAGAATCAGAGGAGCGAAGGGTCTATTGCTTCAGAAATGCTGTTGAGTCCCCTGGCATCTAGAGAATTCGGTGGCTGATCTTTGAGGAAGTTACACACTAAGGACAATCACTTCCATTTTAAAGCATCTCTTTAAACTTGCTCAGTTTTGAAGTCCAAACACTTCCTTCTCAAAAAACAATTGGAATATGAAAGGTGCAGAAAAAATGAAAATCGTATGGTAGGAAAGTGGTAGGAAAGTGAGCCATGGTAGGAAAGTGAGATTAGCCGTGATTTTTCTTTCTTTTTTAAAAAAAATTCATTTGACATTATTGCTACATTATCTTTTCTTTTTAAAGATGTATTTATTTTAGATCAAGTAGGGGGAGGAGCAGAGTGAGAGAGAGAGAGAGAATCTCAAGCAGATTTCCCTGCGCAGAACCCTACAGGACTCTTTCCCATGATCCCAAGATCACAAACCAAGCTGAATTCATGAGTCTAACACTTGACTGAGCCACACAGGTGCCCCATATTATCTTTCAATAATAAATTTAAAAGGTGGTAACCACTTGACATAGCGCTTTCGGGTAGGTCTAGACAGACGGACGCTCTGCTATTAATTTTTTTTAAAGATTTTATTTATTTGACAGAAATCACAAGTAGGCAGAGAGGCAGGCAGAGAGAGAGGAGGAAGCAGGCTCCCTGCTGAGCAGAGAGCCCGATGTGGGGCTCGATCCCAGAACCCCAGGATCTGACCTGAGCCGAAGGCAGAGGCTTTAACCCACTGAGCCACCCAGGCGCCCCCGGACGCTCTGCTATTAACAGTGTTCGTCCGCTTGTCCATGTAATTGTTCAGTTTACAGGCTGACTCTTTAATGTTCAGATGTGTAAAGGAAATCTCAAGCTAACGTGTCGATTTCAGAATTTTTTAATGAGCATTTATTAAAATAGTTATTTTCTATAGTTATAGTTATATAGTTATAACTATTTGTTTTTAAGATTTTATTTATTTATTTGACAGACAGAGATCACAAGCAGGCAGAGAGGCAGGCGGGGGGGGGGGGAAGCAGGTTCCCTACCAAGCAGAGAGTCCGATGTGGGGCTCGATCCCAGGACCCTGAGACCACGACCCGAGCCGAAGGCAGAGGCTTTAACCCACTGAGCCACCCAGGTGCCCCAATAGTTTTAACTATTTAAATCATGATTTTCCTTCCTTCTTAGTTTAACGACATGCCTTATCAAGTTGCTCAAAGCTATGAGTTCTTTAGGCCTCTTTCAGCTCTTTTAGAGAATGGCCTGGAACTCAGCATTGCTCCCTGCAGAGGGAAGGCTAGTGTTGGGACAAGGTCCCTCACCCAAAAAAGTTGTTCCTTGAGTAAATTCAGCCACTGCCCAGGGGCCATGTGGTGGGAACACCATGGCAACTGTTACTGCCCACAGGATAGGCCTCAATTTGACCATCACAGCTGAGCTATAACGTTCTCCCCATAGGGTGCCGTTTGACTTCCTCCTTTATGACTAGGTGATTTGTTAATGACCTGTTATGATTCTGTGTGATTACCAGTCCTCTAATAGCAAAAAAAAAAAAATGTTTTGAAGTCACACCATGACATGGGTTACACAGTGAGCCTAAGGGAGTTTCTGCTAGCTTTTTTCTGTCCTACAGAAGGAGGACATCGCTGGTCTCCTTCCCAGTTTTATGACAGCATAGTTGCCAAAGGCAGAACAGGCTACATAATTTGCAAGGGACTGGTATGAAGTGAAAATGCAGGATCCTTATTTAAGAAGTAGGAAAAATTTCAAAATGGTGGGGCACCTGGGTGGCTCAGTCGGTTGAGCATCTGACTCCTGATTTCGGCCCAGGACCTGAACTCGGGGTTGTGAGATCGAGCCCTGCATCAGGCTCCACATTCAACAGGGAGTCTATTGGAGAGTCTCTCTTCCTCGCCCTCTGTCCCTCCCCTGCCCCATTCTCTCTCTCTCTCTCAAGGTAAAAAAAATCTTTAAAAAAAGAATTTCAAGATGGTGACATCAAAACAATAAAGTGCAGAGCCCTCCCAAGGGTGGGGGCCCTCAACACGGTGCAGGTTGCATGCCCACGAAGCCAGGCTCATGTTCACATAGTACCTCTGCTTCCAGACAATTCCACCATTGTGGTCAAAGTGATTGTTCTGACTCTCTTGGCAACTTTGGTCTTCACAAAAGAATGACTAAAGAAATGGACTGGAAGTTCTGCCTGGGTTTGTGTCTCTGCTCTACCACTTTTACTAACTTCCTGACCTTGGGCCCATTACTGAATATTTCTGTAAATTTCCCTATAAACAGATAGCAATGGTACATCCCTTCCAAGCTTCCTGGGAGGACTGAATGCATTAACATTTACAAAGTAGTCAGAGAAATGCCGGAAAATACCATGGAAGTGTTTAACATTTTTTTAAAATGCCCTTATTCAGCAGCAAGCTAGGATTTGTGATTTCAGCGCTCTTTGATCAGAATCCTGCTAGGCACTGTTTCCCTTACAATCATTAGTTAGTTCCCTAAAGGCAGGATGACCAGCTGTCCCAATTGGCCTGGCACCGCGGGGGCCCCTAGATTACAGTAATTTTGGTGCTAAATCAGAAAAGTCGCAGGCACACCTGGGTGGCTGGTCACCTTTCAAAGTCTTATTCACCATGAGGGGGTGGGGAGAGAGAGAGAGAGCTCAGAGAGGACACTTACTTGCATCGCAAACTGTGCTTGGAGCTGAGGCGTGTTAGGAAGGGTATGTTCATTTATCAGATGATGAAAGAAGCAGGCTGAGAAAGGGATTCTGTCAGACTGTATTGAAGGCACCAGTATTGCCTTAGTTGGTGGAGGGGGGGGGTGACATGGGCCAGAGGCTGGTTTCTCTAAAGAGTCTTGAGAATTCTAAACTTGGATGGCCCCTCTGGTTGTTACGGGGGTATGCTTGTCAAAGTAGGGGCATAGAACTGATTCTGTTTAACAGCTTGATTGATAACTTCTAAGTATACCTGTGATATGTGGATGCTTGCTCTAGGCCTTGCAAATGTTAGGGAAAGACCCGTTAGCATGAACTTCCCCCCATGGTGAGGACCAAAGGGCCATTCCTCAGAAGAAACTTACATCATGGTCTGGGCCTCCTGGAAGAATTCATCTTCTGACATGGAGCCCTCCTTGATCATCTTAATGGCAACATCATATTGCCCCTTCCACTTGCCCAGATGGACCACTCCAAACTGACCGCTTCCCATCTCCCTCAGAAGGGTAAGCTCTTCTCTTTTCAGTTCCCATATTCCTGATAAGGCAAGACAGACCCTCTTTAAAATGAGAATAGAAGGCTTTGGGGCTGACAGCTTCCCAAGAGCTTTGTTCTCCAATGAGTTCCATATTGACAGTATGAAGAACAGCGAGACTTTTTATTTTAAGCTGATCACTTAAATGTATCTTACTGACTCTGCCACCCAGAGGCATCTTGGAAACGCCTTGTGTCAAGATGTGCTCAATGCTCTTAGCTTGGTGAAAAAAAAAAATAATAATAAATCACTAGTGTTTTCTTACAAAGCAGACTAAACTGTTATCTGAATACACATGGTTGATCCTAAATACACATGGTTGAAAACGGGCTCCCTGAACAGGCACAGAAGCCCGGAAGAAGAAAGGACAGAGGCTGCCAGTCGGGTCTAATAAGAGGACAAATAGAGTAGTCTTTTTGGTAAGGCTGAGGAGATGACAGGGTTAGGTCAGGAGGACAGAAAAGTTTTGTTTTTTTTTTTTTAAAGAAAATGGACAAACATATTATTGCTGAAGCCCTCAAGGCACACTCTGATTCCGGTCTTCCTTCTTTTTAAAAATAAATAAATAAAATATATAGTAATAAAATAATAATATAAAATATATTTAAAAGTAAATATATATATATATATTCTTTTTTGAAGTAATTATAGATATATAACTTTTTAACCAGAAATCGTGGGAAATGGAGTTTAAGAGCCCAGGTGTGCATCCATACCACTTCCCAAGGACACGGAGGTGGGAACCTTGTTGGTCTTGGTCGACACAGGGTGGCGAAGTCGTGTGATCATGCCTGCAATGGAATCAGCACCATATCATCACATCATGTCACATCACACGACATCACACCGGGTCACACCCCTGCGCTCTCCAGTGTAGCCAGAAAAACACCGAGTTCAGGATGTCATGACGGAGAGAGGAGATCCATTCTGACCCCATTCACCCTGTAGCTGTATTGATTTGCTTGGCTTGACTAATGAGCTCAATGTAAAGCAAAAATGGAAAGAGTAGAACAAATTTATGTGACTTTTAAGAATCCGATCAAATTAGTTGCCCAACGGAATCTTTCATTTAAAAAAGTGTCCCATTTTTGTTCTTTTTATAGCCCTATATTTAAATACATATACACATGGCACATACATCTGGTTAAAAGAAAAACCCAAACTGTGCAGAAGGGCACAAAATAAAAAGGAAACCGTTCAATTTTAAAAAATGGAACCTATTACTAAGTTGCATGAAGTGGTCAAGTCATTTTCATTGTTTACATCAAGTTATGATAAAGCTTGATTAAAATTATCACAGTATGTATAGTGGTTGAAAAGAATTCATTTAAAAAAAATGCTTCTTGCCTAAACATGTGATATTTTCCAAGTCCCGGGAACTGTCAAACGGGTTCTTTTTCTCTCCTTCCTTTTTCTATATATTGCTTTACTTTTTATACGAGTCATCTCCCATGTTTCAAATCTCAAACTTTTAATCAGAAAAAAAAAATTAGCTCACTTCTCCAAAATACATGCATACAATGGCTACTGTATTAATACATTATGTGAATCATAAAATACACTCATAATAGAAACCTTAAGGAGATTTTGAGAAAAATCTAAAGAAAGATTTTAATGTTTTCTTCCTAAACCCTGCGGAGTTTCTTGGGCATTCTCTAGAATGGAATCCTTCTACTCAGAGATTTTTGTCTATACAATACCTTTTGAGGGCACTTTTGAGGTGCTGGAGTTTAAAATATACAATTGAGAAAACTGGAACAAAGGAAAAACGGAAGTGAGGACCAAAATCAAAGCCAGGGAGTAAGGCTAGTTCCCCTATGTGCATGTAATCAGGTGAGGCAGATTCGCACAAATTTGATGCTGTGCCCACGGCTTATGTTGCCTTGCTGTTGGAAATCCATCCAGTCATTGTTCACAAGCGACACTTGTCTAGAAGAGGCATTAGAGGAGATTTCCTTTTTTTAATTTCTCATTTCTTTTTTTCTAAGCTTATTGAGATGTTACGGACATACGTAACTTTAGAGATAGGCAGCGTGATGATTTGACACGTCTGTAACGTGAAATGATCACCACACCAGGGAGTTCCTGCTTCCATTAGAAGGGATTTCTATATACATTTTCACCAGTCGATTAGGCAAAATCTAAAAAGAGTAATAGTACCCAGTGCTGGTGAGGGTGAAGGAGATTGCCGTTGGCAGGAGGACACATCTCTAAAAAGCATTTGAAAATGTCTCCACTTTAAATCTTCTTAACTGTTATCTTAGAAATTCCACCTCTAGGGAATTTGGCTACAGAAACACCCATACAGAGCCATGGGCACAGGCCTGTGCACTGAAACATGGGTTATAATGTGAAAATACTGTATGCGATCCAACCGCTATCAATACAGGGTTAGGTGAATAAATTACAGAGCAAATCTACAACAGAATTCTATGTAGCTCTTAAATAGACCATAAGCTATATGTATTTGCCTGGGAAGACCACTGAGACATGTTGAATAGAGACAGCAAGCTGAAAAGTAGTATGTGTGGAATGATCTCATCTCCATAAAAATATAATGTGCATACATATGCATATATAAATCATTAATACATATAATAAATAAATGTTAGTATCGGTATAGAAAAAATTCCATCAGAACAGACACCAACTTGTCCGTGGAGGTCCTCTCTCCAATGGTAAAACATTTCTATAAAGTGTGAATTTTGTGATCAACTTATCTCTAGGGCCAGAAAAAGACAACAAATATTTTTATAAAGAGAATCTCTACTTCTTCTAAGTCGCTCAGCTTACTCTACTTCATTTTTCTGGCATCTTAGAGCCAGAAATGTTCCAGGAAACGTAGGCTAAAAATCATAGCAGGTGTCTAGCTTGAAAACATTCTTATTTTCATGGTTCCCAATAATATTAAGAATATTAGGAGGACTGGCAGTATCCCAGAAAATTGGTATTTATTAACAAGGACCCATAAAAGAAAAACTGAAATAGATTACCTGCTGAATTGTGTTGATGGTAGTGGATAAGCTGTGGAATAGAATCAAAACAGTAGTTTTCTGCCAGGTACAATTTGTTCTCAGCATTTGTATGTACGTGGTAATGCTTGACAGTTCCTTTTTTATCACTAGTAAGGAAGAAAGAATGTTAGAGTGTTTTTTAAGATTTTTTTTTATTTGGGAGAGACAGGGAGCAAGGGGAAGGGCAGAGGGAGAAGGAGAAAGTGAATTCTTAAGCAGATTCCCCACTGAGCACAGAGCCCGACATGGGGCTCCATCCCAGGACCCTGAGATCACCACTGAGCCAAAATCAAGAGTCGGATGCTTAACCGACTGAGCCATCCAGGTGCCCCTAGAATGCTTTTGATTATCAACTGAAGCTTGATTCAACAATGGTTAAATGATAATTTAGAGGCATCCGCCAGTTTTGGAGAGGGAAGTCAGAGAGGCATTCTCAGTCTTGCTATCTGATCTTTTTTCTATATATAGAAATTGCTATCTGATATATTTCTATTATCTGTGATGATTGGTAATTGCGGAAGAGGGTTCCCCTCTGAACTCAGTATGCACATACAGAATGCATGTACAATAAAATTCCAACTTTCTGCATGGTTCCTCCCTTAGCCAGTCTAAAATAATGATGATATTCTGAACACCAGTTCTCTTTAAGGACAATAATGAAGATTAAAGTGCCGGAGACAAAGGTGATTAGGCTGTGGGTGTTTCACCCAGAGCATGGGGGAGAGGCTCTTTGGGGAGTGGAGCATTCAAGATGACATGGGTAGGGATGTCCTTTAATTCCTCACACAAACTTGGACCTTTTCCACGTAAGACACGTTTTCCCCGTTGCGCTCATTTTGAAAGATAGCGGTGCATTGATGCATATCGATTTGGGCTAATCAGGAATAATATGCCGTCTTCAGTTTTAGAGTATGGCCTAGCAGTCGAGAACTGGGCTTTCATCTACGTGTTCTGCTTGCTAGCTGACCTCATTTGTTGTTACAAAGATTGGATGAGATCTTGTACCTAGCAATTTGCACTAGGTTTGGCGCATAAGAAACTTTGATAAATCCATCGCGGTAATGCCAGCCTAGTTAAAACTATAGACAGGGAAAGGGGCGTCTTCTTTTTGCAAATGCCTACTTTGTTCTTGGTTTCAGCACGAAATTCATTCAAGCCCGCTCATGGCGTTTCCTAAAAGAAGGCTTCCGTAGTCATGAATGTGGATTATTTTCACTTGACTCATTATCTATTTGCTGTTTTTTCCTACCAGGCCATCTTCAAAAATAAACCTGGTGTCAAGGACCAGGTTCTTAACAGCCAATGAAACAATGAAACAAATCTCTGCCTCTGGTTCTTACTGGGTTGGCTTTGGCCGGCATCTAGGTGTGCAAACTGGTCCATGAGATGCACCAGGGACATAGCTTCCTTCATTGGAAAATTCCGGGTTTCTGCTTAAGGCACATCTTAGTCTCTCAAATTGGAGGTAGATACTCCATTAAAAAAATTCTTAAAATAAAATAACCTTTTAATCACTCATTATGACCCAAAGCCCTACAGGTGCCCAAGGTAGGGTCATGCCATCCAACCAGTAAGAGAAATATTGGAACCTCAGAGCTCTCCTCTGTAGAATAGTGCCCATGAAAACACCTTTCCTATTTGCTTCACAGGGTAATTAGAAGGAACAAAAGAGCTAACAGCCAACGGGAAAGTGGCTTGTAAAACTCTGGCAGAGGATCCCGATGTCGGTGGCAATGTCTTGCAGGTGGTGACTGGGGGTGTCGTATGTGCGTGGGCGTTAGGACGGAAGAGTAGCGCACCTAGACCACCATGTGAATGAACTCACTTCATCCGTAGAGCACAATGGTCGTTGTTATTTTTCCTTTTCAGATGGGGAAGCCAAGGGCGCCTGGGTGGCTCAGTGGGTTAGGTGACTGCCTTCAGCTTGGGTCATGATCTCAGGGTCCTGGGATCGAGCCCCGCATCGGGCTCCTTGCTCAGCCGGGAGCCTGCTTCCCCTCTGCCCCCACCTCCCCACTTGTGAGCGTGCTCTCTCTTTCTCAAAATTAAATAAATAAAATCTTCAAATGGGGAAGCCGAGGCACAGAGGCTAAGAAACTTGCTTAGGGTCCTAAAGCCTTGAAATGGTAAAATCAGGAGTTGGACCCTGAGGTGCAGCTTCAAGCCAGAGCTTTTTGCCACAAAAAGGGGACAACACCCCGGAAAGAAGCTTTCTGGGGCACCCAGATACACTGATCCAGCTTTCTGCTAGCTCTGCTCCCAATGGAGAGGCTGACGAAAAATCACACTCTGGGGTGGGTTTCTCGGCTCACCAGGTGGGTCTGGCCAATGGTGGGCAGAATCCATTGCGCTTTTTCTCTCTTTCTAGGCTTAGGGCCAAGTCAAAGGGGAACAGGCCAAGATTCCTTTAACAAGTGTTTAGTGAGGTGTGCTGTGCACTGGGCACTCTGCCTCTGCCTGGGATGGACACAAGAGGCTCCCCCAGAGAACGAGCTCTCAGAGTCGGGGCTGGGTGGGCCAGGCAACTATTGAATGGTCACATTCAACAAAAATCCTTTGAGCCAAAAAACCAGAGTTTAAAGATGGTGTCTTATCCCCAGACACGACTAAATGGCCAGTGTACTCAAAGAACATACACAAAAGATAAAAGAAAGACATCCATGTCATACTTACTTCATAGCCTTGCTAAATAAGGACACGGTGTACATTCCCGCCTGGCGGGAATTTCTAACCATAAATGCACCTTCTTTTCCCTGGAAAGGAAGGAAAGAGTGGAAGGAATGGAAAACATTTTCATTATTCTGGTAGGTGGTAGGGAAATGGATCTTTTCGATCAACTTTAAATGTCAATGACAGCCCAGGTCACCCAACAGGTGGCGCAGAAGGGGACCCACGGTTCAGCTTTCCTTCTTTTCTCGCTCAGTTCCTTGAGAGACCTACCCCGCGCACGGGGACTCTCCCTCTCCACTTAGTTTTTAACCCTCTTCGATAATTTTGTCTGTATTTGTGCAAGCCTGATATTTTAATCTTTCAGAAATAACACTTAAAAACTACCCTATCACCGCAGATAGAATACCTTGGAAGGTATTAGAAAACCAAAGATGCATTTGTCAAAGTTCCACGCTCAACTTGTCTCTCTTAATGACTAGCGCTAACTCCAAGCAGACCCAGACTAGGAAGAGCAGACAATAAGCTAGGAATGCGACAACGTGACAAGACACCGTGTTGTGATAACGTCATCACGTTCCCACTAGTACCCCCCCAAAGAAACCCCTGGTATAGGTCGAACTATAACACAGCATCAGTTTCGCAGGTGGAAAGAGTTTGCTTCTGTTATTTCCGTGCCAATTTCGTGACAGAATCAGGTAGAGGTACCCCCGCTTACACCTGCTGGACTCCAGTTCGGGAGCTCCCGAGCAGGGACAGAGATGACCTAGGCTGTCAATCAGGTCTCCGTATTCCTGCCCTGGGCAGTCCCCTCCCACACCGAGTCCGGGCTGGGCCACCAGACTCGTTTTGGCTAATAGGGCATTCGCAGGTGTGACAAAAGCCAAAATTCCATCAGTGCTTGCAGTGAACCCCGTGTCTACCCCCGCCTCAGGATCGCCAGGCTGAGAGGAAGCCCGCGTCAGCCACACGGAGCAGAACCGAGAACTCCTGAATCTTGTTTCAAACCTAGCAATCTGGAAGTGGCCTATTACCCAGCAGGAGCTCGTGAAAAACAGAGGAGGTGGCCGCAGGCGAAGGGCCCGGGAAGCCCCGGGGCTACGAGCCCTTGCCTGTAAACCCTCCAGTTTCTAGGAGAAGCAAGGGCACGACCCTCTGGGCCGGAGAGAGATCCTTAGAGGCTCCTTTAAAGACTGGACGACTTACCTTTTGTCTCAGTAACTGCTCCGACTGGGCCCTGGAGATGTTACCCGCAAACCAGCTACAACGGGGAAGAATCGCGAATTTGTGAGTTAATAATTTGTAACCAGATCCCTCATCACTCCACTTTCCACTCCGTGCAAGGAGGCATTGGCTTTGATCAGGGATTGCCCAACCTGACTGCTCCCCCCACCCCAACCCCAGGAGCTTTTCAAAACTACGGGTTCCGTGTCTCCACCACGCAAGTACGAGTCTGGGCTGGTGCCCGGGTGTCTGTTTCACACGGGCTGTCACTGAAGAGCCTCTGGGCTCCTTGGGGCCGGTCTGTGCATCCTATGTGTCCCTGATTCCAACGAGAGCCAGAGATGAGACCAAGCAAAGAATATTCCAGTGGGAAAGTGCGGTTGCCACAATGACATGATGAAAGTTCGTATCTTCCAGCCCTGTATTTTTCTTTTAATGACCTGATAGAAGCACCCTGTATAGCACCTGCTTTCAGAGCAAATGCTTTTCTAACAAATGTTTTTTTATTTGTGGGATAGCAATGATAAGCCTCTATGGTTATATTAAGCCAGTAACACAGCGACCTGAGAGACAGATGGTGTGGAACAGCCAGACATGACCTTGAAATATTATCTTCTTCACTAAATGAGCCAAGAGCATCATATCTTACTATGTAGAGCTCAGCAGGCCCCAGACTTGTTTCTCATATGAGATCAGCAATGTCTGCTGTCTTCTGGCTTTGGCCAGAATGTCACACTAGGGAAACGAACAGGGTATGAGGTGGCGTGGAGCAGGGGTTCGGGGCCTCACAAGGACCCTCTGGCTAGAGGATAACACCTGAGGAGGAAAGAAGAACCCAAGGGTGAGGATGTATTAGGTGGGGCGGGGGGCGGGGGGCGGGGCTTGTCAGCTGGTGGGAGGCCTGTGGAATGGAAGGGCCACCAGCCAGCTGGGAGGTTTGGATCCTAGACGTAACTTCCTAATAAGTAGCTGTACGGCTCTGGACAAGCCACTTGGCCTTTTCTGACCTTGGAATTGCCCATTTGCAAAATGAGGATGAGGGTTGAATTTGATAAGTTTAAAAGTCTCTTCTAACTCTACCCTTATAGATATGCTTATAATTAATACTTGGGGTAGGAACTGATCATTTTCTTCGGAGTCAGTATTTTAAGCTAATCATAGCTAATCAAAAGACTCCTCAGGGAATATGATCCAGGAAACATGCCTATGGGAGATAGAAGAAAGAGGTGATCGAGTATAAGGACAGAGGTCCAGAGAAGCAAAGTGGAATTGTGAATAAGCCTTGCCGCCCTCCCCCCAACACACTTTGCTTGTGTCATAACTTTGCTGAGGCCTGGCTCTGTTTTATTATTTATTTATTTTTTTAAAAATATTTTATTTATTTATTTGACAGAGATCACAAGTAGCAGAAAGGCAGGTAGAGAGAGAGGAGGAAGCAGGCTCCCTGACGAGCAGAGAGCCTGATGCGGGGCTCGATCCCAGAACCTGGGATCGTGACCCGAGCCGAAGGCAGAGGCTTTCACCCACTGAGCCACCCAGGTGCCCCCTGGCTCTGTTTTAAAAAAGATTTCAGCATGTCACTGCCAGAGCAGCAGAAGCTTAAGCCTGGTCCCAAGGTATGATTTTCCATCTAAACGTCGGTGCGTCAGCCTTCAATAGAACATAGTAGAATTCCTCCTGAAGTTCTGCCCACCAAACAAATGCTTCAGTACCACTGACAGAGGAAGAAGGTGGGGGCACCGAGCACAGTGTGAGAGGTTGAGCCCCGGACCCTGCAGCCCTCTCCTCCTGATGGCCCTCCGGCATCTCTTTAACTTGGAAGAGGGCAGGTTTCTCCCGAGTGTTTCCCCAGGGCACACGTCTCATGCCCCTCTTGAATTTAGAAATGATGAAGGTAGAGACTGTCCATATGGTCAGATCTGGGCTTTCCAAATCAAACGGAGACTTCCAATTTATCGAAATGCTAAAGACTGGCATCCACAATTAGGGGTTCACTCCCCTGGGTTTAAATCTTTCTCATCTGTCAAAGTACTGTTATCTTTGGATAATTTGAGTGTGGGTGTTTCTCAGTCATTTGTCTTCGTTTGAATTATTCCATCAGAGGCTTTCCTGAGGGTAGATGTTGGGGAGGAAAGTAGGGATCAGTGGGAGCTAGAAGGTGGTGAGAAGGCCATGGTGTGTGTGTGGGGGTGGGGCCTACAGCAGGTGTTCCCTAATGTGGCGTGAAAGCCAAGGGCTATGCTGGGTTAGAGGTAAGACGAAGAGTCGAAACAGTGACGTGTGCTTTATAAAACCCCTCACTGTACCTAGAGCCAATATCTCAGTGAGCACAGTCATAGAAAAACAGAACGGCAAAGATGTATAATCCCAATGTTCAAGTGAGTTGGCCACCATTCGGTAGCAGGTGTCCAGGAAACAGTCTGCCCTGTCACTCCCTCGTTTCCTTAATGCCAACTTTAAATAAAGTCCCGGAGACTTATTTGTCCCTATTTGTAGAAGGATACCGTCTTAGATTTTAGAAAGGACCTTAAACGCCCCTTAGGCCAACCTGTCTCACTATCCTCACCCGAAAGAGTCCAGATCATGCCTGATGTCCAAGTATAATATCTAATAGTGTGCTCTTTTTCTCTTTCTAAAATGTCCTAATTTGGATGTTAAATGATAAGGTCGCCCCAGGAGTAGGACTCTCTCAACATAAATGCAGTCATGTTCAAGTCTCAGTTGCGCTCCCTTGTTACCGTATCATAAACAACTTCATAGATGGGACTAATAATAAGTGCTAATAAGAGCCTTCAAATGTCGCCCTGGCCAGAGACCTCCAGGGCAGAAATACTCGGCAGAAATGTCATATACTGCATCTACGAAAACAAAGTCAAGTGAAGGGGACACCAGGTATATGATAAATCCAGTGAATAAGTACAGGCAATTTAGAGAATCCAGACTGAGGACAATCATTTCCCTTAATAACAACCCAGCTTATTCTCACCCGTCATCGGGATAAGTGGCCCAGAACCTCACATGAGTTTACCCAGGTAAATACAGGCCTCCCGAGCAAGTTTGAGGCTTATGTTCTAATTCCTTTGGAGAAGAATGGAATAGAAACATCGGTGTTAGGTTTAGAGGAGCACAGAGGACTTTCAAACTCACTCATAGTCATCCAGGTTTTCCTCTCCTTCAGATGAACTTGACTCGGGGAACCCCCTTAAGAAGAGAGGGAAGGACATGAATGCCCAAAACGAAAACAAAACACAACAAAAAAAATCCCCCTACCATCTAGCAGTGCAACATCAAATCCCACCCAGCTTTCACCCCCACAAATAAAATCCCCTCTTTGCACTTGGGAAGGTATCTGCCAAGTGAAGAGAGAACCACTCAAAAGTTGAGTTCATGCCCAGTTTAATGAGGAAATGGCTCTTTGCTCCAGGAGGCTGCCAGGAACATGGATTTACCTGACTCTTTTGGAAGAGTGGGCTCATGAAATAGACAAATGCCTTCAGAAGCAGCTGGAGTAGGAGGTTAAAAAAATTGGGGTTTTGTATAGAGCAATTCTTAGAGAAGAGTTACTTGGCTTTGGGTGGTTTTCCTCCTGCTAGCGTGGCCCCAGCCCGGTATACTTTTGCTCATGCTAACACTAGCGTATATCATGAATGATGGACAGCATATATCAAGGTGAGGAGAATTGTAACCCATGGATCATTGAGTCGGACTGACTGAAGGGTTCAGAGAGGCAAACTACATGAATTTTTTGGTTCATCTTTACCTTAAATGTGAAATATGGTTGCAAAAATGATGGCAAATGTGGTTAGTTTTCCTGCAAATGGAAGCAAATCCTACACGTAAAGGAATGATCTGCCCTTGATTTACCATGACATCTTGGAGGTGCTGTGATTTGCAACCGTCCTTTCCCTTTGGTGGCCAGATGCAAAATCTTCACTGCTGCGACAAAAGATACATGTTGTAAATTCACGTTTATTTATAAATGTCAAGAGAGAAAAATAGTTTTGTTAGATATCTTTGAGCTTCCTTGAACATTGGGACTGTCACCTTTCACCTGGGTTGGGAATTTAAGCTAATGAGTCCTTTTCACATTTTCGTCCTTGCAGGGACCCCAATAACCAGAGGTAGCTTGACAGTGCTTCCTAAGCAAAAGAGAGCCGTGACTAGAAAAGTCAGATGAATAGATCATCTGGATGGGGTTTGCCTTGATTTTCTTGTCGCTATGCAGGCATTTGGTCACTCAGATATTTTAACATGTTATTTTCCTCTTGACTGTTACAATTGCAATGAAAAGTCTGAAAATGCTGTTTTGCTTGGAAGGTAGGACCTATTTCCTGCTCGCCTTCCTATCTCAGGCTGTTTTTCAAAGCCACCCTTCGTAGCAACAAGCTTCCTTAACAAAGAAATGCTCCTCTGGTTCCATTTCCTCAACGCTGAGAAGGAGCCATCTCTGCCTTCCGAAGAGCCTTGCTCACTAGCATGGTTTTTGTTTTGTTTTGTTTTGTTTTTACTTCATCTCTTCATAAGAAAACTCTTATTTTAAAAGGTGAAGCAATTTTCACTTTTATGTTGCTTTTAAGAACACACGGAGAATGTCCATCCGTGGTGCATCTCTGAGGTTTATCTCTGAAGTTTGTTTTTTCTTTTTTTTTACTTCATCTCTTCATAAGAAAACTCTTATTTTAAAAGGTTAAGCAATTTTCACGTTTATGTTGCTTTTAAGAACACTCAGAGAATGTCCATCCATGGTGCATCTCTGAGGTTTATCCATATGATGGAACACTATACAGACACTCAAAATAATTGGGGAGCTTGCACGACAGTATGAGTGTCCCTAACACCTCTCAACTCAATTTTTAACATACTTAAAAATTACTAAGAGGGTAAAACGCAGGTTATGTGTAACCACCATTCAATATTTTTTCACATTAAAACTTTAATGTGACTTCATGTATTTAAATGGGGGAAAATGCCCAAGATGTGAAGTGAAGAGAGAGAGCGGCACAGAAGAATCTGATTTTTAAATTCTCTACACACGGTAACGTGTGCATAGAAAATATCCTAGGAGAAGGTACCCTGGATATTCTGCAATATTTGAATGCTTTAATGGAAAATTAAAAAGCAGTTCAAGTGAGGGCAGTTGATAGAAAGTATTATCTACTTATGCAAGCTGAGACTCATGACAGCATTTAAAAAATTCAATCCACAAGACCTTTAAGCAATCATTATCTTTCACTCACTGATGTAATGCTACTCAGGCTAAGAAGTGATTCATTGATTCTTTGTTCAGATGACCAGGTTTCTCAAGTTCTAAGGAAAAATCCAAGGTCAGGACTGAATCTGGGGTGCAAAACCTAAGGGGGTATCAGAAAAACTCAGTAATACATTGATGAAACTTTTTAAAGATAAAAATTAATGAAAAAATCTGTGATGAAAAAAATGTCAACAATTTCAATAAAGATAGGATCTAGTCATCCAGGCGTTGGTGGCTGTACAACCCACCCCCCAACCCTGCCCCGTGAATTAATAGTGCCGACTACTTATTTGAATATTGATCAGTTTCACTGCACATTTCCCTCAATGGATCCCTGGGGCTTCCAGTAGGGAGGGGGCCTGGCACAAAGCTGACATGACACCCACTCTCCTAGGATCTATGTCTATCGATGGTCTCCTTCCACAAGAAGACTGGATTGCAGGCAAATAAATGGGACATGTCGCCTCGGGCATCAGGTATAGATTAATACACCTCGACTCTAGCTCCACTTTGAAATGAAAAGCACCGCAATTTGTTATGCCGAAAGCAACAGCAAGAATACACCTACATTCTTTCAAGTTCCGTGTGGCCCTGTGTCTGTGTCATCGGTACAGTGAGGCATTTGCTTTGGGTAAAAATGATGAGGATGGAAAGAATTAAAAAAAAATAAGGGCACGAGGGAGAAAACAAAGAAAGGAGAAGCCTGGGAGCCAAGAGATGTTCTACATTATTGGAAAAGACAGACCCCGGTGCCCTGCAGGGAGGCTAATGACTGGGTGAGGGGATGTCAGACAGTGAAGAACGTGATGGCGAGGAAGGCTGGGGCAAGAGGGAAGGACAGTCACTTGACCCTTTTTCTATTGTCATCTTGCGATTCAATCCAATCTTTAGTGAACGTCAAGTATGGAGCCTTCAAGGTAATTTTCAGTCTGGCTTTAGGTAGCAAAAGAGGAGGGAATAAAATGTGTAAGTATCATTTAGATCATAGATCAGATCATCTAGATGGGAGGTCCATGCCGTTTGGTCCCAGCGGGGCACCTGCTCGCCCAGACTTCAGGCTCAAGCACTGAGCCTTTTCGGAAAGGGTAGCCCTTCTCAACTAAGGCCCGTGTGGACAGCTTTGAGGCTGACATCCAAGGCGGCGGGTAATTCTAGCCACCGTGCTGGGGAGCCCAACTAGGAGCTGAAGTTTACCTTTTCAGTTTCCTTACTTTCCACCAGTCAGGGCAGTCTTCTCTCGGAGTACGCTGTGCGTTGACAGTCAGCTGAGAGTCGCAGTTTTTCTCGGAGTCACAGTCATACTGGGCCGTGGTGGTACTTGAGGATGGTTCGTTCATTCTGAAAACGGGAACTGCTCGAGGAATCTTCAGCTTTGGAGGAAAAGAGATTTTAATATATCACCGTGAGGCACAGATTCAGGCACTAGGAACTAACAAGCCAGGTTAGCTCTTAGGAAGGAAGGAAAAGAAAGGAAAGGAAAGGAAGACAGGGGCAACAAGGGCAGTACTAAGTATCGGCAAAGATCTGGAGCAACTGGAACTCTCATACTGGGCTGGTTGCAGTACAGAGTGTATAAGCACATTGAAAAGCGGAAAATTTTGAGTAGACTCAGAATCTACTGAGGTCAACTGTACACATACCCTATGATCCAGAAAGTCTACGCGCGCATCCAGCAGTGAAATCAAATGACGCATATGAGAATGTTCATAGCACAATTATTTCTATTTGATAAAAACTGGAAATGACCTAAATGTCCATTTAAAGGGGAAGATAATAAACTTATTTGATATTTTTTTTAAAGATTTCATCTATTTATTTGACAGAGATCACAAGCAGGCAGAGAGGCAGGCAGAGAGAGAGGGGGGAAGCAGGCTCCCTGCCGAGCAGAGAGCCCGATGTGGGGCTCGATCCCAGGACCCTGGGATCATGACCTGAGCCGAATGCAGAGGCTTTAACCCACTAAGCCACCCAGGCACCCCTAAACTTATTTGATATTAAACATAAGGTGTTACCCTTCTGGTCCTGAAGATAGAGGAGGGGGCCAGAAAGCAAAGAACATAGGTGGCCCCTAGAAGCTGGAAAAGGCAAGGCGATGGATTTTTCCCCTCTAAAGCCTCCAGAAGGAATACAGCTGTGTGGACCCATTTTATGTTAGACTTCTGACCTTCAGAATTTCAAGAAAATAAATTTGTGTTGCTTTAAGTCACTCAATTTTGGTATAGCAATAAAATGAACATAGGGGTATATTCACACAGTGGAATCCTATACAGCAGTGACAGTAAACTACAACCACACACTAAAGCGTCGGTCAGTCTCACAGAAAGACAGATAATACACGACGATGTGCTTTATGATCCCATTTACGTAAAGGTCAAAACCAAGCATGTGAGCTATGATGTTATAAGTCAGGCTAGTGAGTACTCTCAGTGGGATGTAGTGAAAGGAACACAATAGTACCCTTGGGGTTCTGCGATGTTCTGTTCCTTGATTTGAGTGAGAGTTACACAGATGTGTTTGGTTTGTGAAAAGTCATCAAGCTGAACACTTCAGGCCCATATACTTATCCAAGCGCATGTTATATCTCATTAAAAATTCATGTAAAAAGATGTAAGGTCTGCATTTAGTTTTTTTGTACTCATATTTTTACTTCTTTGCAGGGATCGACATCCCAGTGCTGGACACTGCTATTTATGGGCTATGTGGTGGTTCCATCCAGAGATAAATGCTCCGGAAAGTTCCCTAAATGGAAATCTGAACAGAAGGGCTAGAAAGTGGATTTTTAATTTCCTCCACTCTGCAAAGTAAGTCCTCTACAGAATGTTCTGGTAAAAACAAAACAAAGGGAAACACATTTTTCATGATACTCTCGCTGATCCTTGATCCCTTAGGGCAGCTTACAATCAAAGCAGACTTACAAATCCTTGGCCGCTGATTTGCCTGACTGATAATTTTCAGCACATTTCCCAAAGAATTCCTTGCCAGAGATTAGATGCAATGGTTTCTGGCTCCTAAATTATCCTCTGCTCTTAGGTTTGTTTAAAACAAATTTTATTGGACTATGATTTGCATACCATGAAAATTACCCTTTGTCAGTGTAGAATTCAGTGACTTTTGGTAAAATTGTCCAGATGGACAAACCATCACCACAATCCGGACGGAGCACATTGCCATCACTCGCGTAAGGCCCCTGTGACCGTGAATAGTCACCCGTTCCCATCCTGGCCCTGGGCAACCGCTAGTCAACCCTTTGTCCCTGTAAATTTGCTTATTCTAGACATTGCTCTTGGGTGTTTTATAAAGCCATAATTTTCAAGCTTCAGGACTGGAGCATGGAGCCAAACCAAAATAGCAATGTTGCTGATAACAAAAGCCTCAAACCTGAACAACTGTATTAGTTTCCTTGGGCTGCCATAACAAGTCAGTACACATTCAGTGGATCGAAACAACAGAGATTTGTTCTCTCGCTGTCCCGGAGGCCCCAAGTCCAAAATCAGGGCTTCACTATGACTGTGCTCCCTATGAAAGCTCTGTGGGAGAATATTTTTTGGCCACTTCCAGCTTCTGGTGGTTCTAGCATTCTTTGACTTGTGGCAGCATAACTCGAATCTCCTGCCTAGGTGTTTATTTATTTATGTATTCAAATTTTAGGTTTAGTTAACATACAGTGCAATATTGGCTTCGGGAGAAGAATTCAGTGATCCATCACTGACATACAACACCCAGCGCTCATCACAAGAAGGTGCTCTCCTTGGTACCTATCACCCATCTAGCCCATCCCCCTGCCCACCTCCCTCCATCAACCCCTTAGTTCTCTATCATGAAGAGATGGCCTGTTTCCCTCTCTCCCTTCCCCCTATCCTTGCCATATGTTCATCTCTTTTCTTTCTTAAATTCCACATTAGTGAGATCATATGGTATTTGTCTTTCTCTGACTTATTTTCCTTAGCTTTATACTCTCTAGCTCCATCCACATCACCGTGAATGGCAAAATTTCATTCTTTTTGTTGGCTGAATAATATTCCATTGTATAGATATACCACCTCTTCTTTATCCATTCATCAGTGAGGGACATTTTGGCTCTCTCCATAGTTTGGATGTTGTTGGTAATGCTGCTATAAACATCGGGGTGCATGTGTCCCTTTGAATCAGTATTTTTGTATCCTTTGGGTAAATACCTACTAGTGCGATTGCTGGGTCATAGGGTAGCTCTGTTTTCGACTTTCTGGGGAACCTCCATCCTGTTTTCCAGAGTGGCTGCACCAGCTTTCATTCCCCCCAACAGTGTAGGAGGGTTCCTCTTCCTCTGCATCTTTGCCAACCCCTGTTGTTTCTTGCGTTGTTAAATTTAGCCATTCTGACAGGTGTGAGGTGATATCTAATGGTGGTTTTGATTTGTTTCCCTGATGATGAGTGATGTTGAGCATCTTTTCATGTGTCTGTTGGCCATCTGGATGTCTTTTTCGAAAAAGTGTCTATTCATGTCATCTGCCCATTTCTTAACGGGATTATTTGTTTTCTGATCTGCCTAGGTCTTTAAATGGCCTTCTTCTCTGTGTATCTCCCTGTGTCCTCTCCTCTTCTTATAAGGATACATCCTAATCAAGTATGATCTCACCTTAGTCCTTAATTAATTACATCTGCAAAAACCTGTTTCCAAATAAGGTCACATTCTGAGGTTCTGGGTGAACATGAAATTTAGGATATACAATTTAACTTCCTCTAATGGATTTCCTTTTGTCCTTCATGTTGGTTCATAAAGATTATGTGGTGTGTGTGTGTGTGTGTGTGTGTGTGTGTGTGTGAGAGAGAGAGAGAGAGAGTGATTGTGTGCAGCTGAAAATAAGTACCCAAGACACCATAGAGCTAATGGATGGGTAGAGATGCTCCTTTACTTCTGGGAGAGCTTCTAGAGCATCACCGGGAGGCCATTTTATGTGTCCCCTGGCATTTGAGGAGGCTGATATCTGACTGGAAAACCTAAAAGCAGGGGGCTATGGCTACAAACCGGAAAGCAGAGCAAAAACAGAGCAGCAGTCTGTATTGCGAGAGTGAGTCACATATAGTTGTACCAACCAGAGCAGTCAGTTTTGTCTGTTGTACTGTACACCAACTCCACCCTTGGGAGAGGGTTCTGGGAGCCATCTTGAAAGGAACTCTGCCCAAGATGGGTGAATTGACCCAGCAGAAATGTGAAGACTAGAAACTCAAGAGCTAAGGGTCAAGACAACCACTCCATCATAAAACTCCATTTGGATCTGCACTCTCATGGGGAACCCACAAAGTTTCCCATAAGCTAGAGTCAGCATTAGACAACTGTCTCACCTAGAAGCCACCCCTACCAAAATCATGATGCAATCTGCCGCAAATGACTGTTCATTAGACCCTCTCTTTCTGGACCCCAACCATGAAAGAATCAGAAATCTCAGCTTCTCCATGGCTCTCTCCCCAAAGCAGGCAGCCAGCTAGCTGATGCACACCTGAGCTATGTGAAGGGGAGAAGCTGTAACTTGGAATGATGCTTGGAGGCGTATGATTATAACATTGGATAGGACAATTTAGAGGTTCTTCTCGTGACTACTAGTAATTGGGACATTTTGTTTCATCTAAGAGCAGCTAGAAAACTATGGAATCTCCCTAAGATTCCATTCAGGGACAGAGAAGAAAGCCCACCAGGTGGCTTTGAAGGGATAACGGAGGGAAGGAAGTAGGTTGTTTTCTGCTTGTGCCCTATGACGTCCCATCCTTCATCAGGATACCCACATGGGGCAGTCTTGGCCATGCAGCTGCTGGGGGAGGAATGACAGCTAGTAACATCTGCCTGTCCTGTGTGATGCCATCGTAAGGACGTCTCCCACACACACCCATTTTTTGGTGACTATTTATGTGCTTACAGGTTAGAAAAGGCCCAGTTATTAAGTGCAACAATATAAAATGGTAAAAGGATTCGCTATTTGAACTTGGCATTCGATGCTGCCGTTGCTATCCGTGATAGCTCACCTTTGTCCTCTCTTTGCTCAGCAGTCCCAGTGCAGGCCATATTTTCTAGTCTTGAATCTGGCAACTCGTGGTTTATTTAATATGTCCTGACTATGCAAAAATTTTTTAATATTAACTTACCACTCTGTCTGGGAAGATGGGAACTCTGTGTTTCTCTCCATGGGTTGTAACGTGCAGATCAGCATCTGAAAAGCAAAACCAAATAATATCAGAAGGAACTTTTAAACAAAACAAAGCAGATGTTAGGAATCAAAAGGATGAACTAGCTTATGTGATCAATGCTTCAGATGCCTTGAATTTAGACACAGCACTTGGAGTGGTTTTGTTGTTTTCCTGCGTAACACCCAACTCAAACACCACTGCTTCCCCCTTGGTTATCAATATCCTCCCCAAATGGATAAAAATATTCAAGTACCTCTAAATCCTGTAAACTATTAATTTATACCACATTTCCACTTTGTTTTTGAAATGCAGGTATCTCGTTGGGTAGTACCTAGGACACCAGGTGTCAAGAATCCATGTCTGATTCCTCTTTGATTGACTCATATGAGATGCTTATAAGTAGTTGATTTATTTTTTTAAGATTTTATTTATTTATTTGAGAGAGAGAGGGAGAGCGCACAAGAAGGGGGGGGTGGTGGTCAGAGAGAGAAGCAGACTCCCTGCTGAGCAGAGAGTCCAACCCGGGGCTAGATCCTGGGACTCCAGGATCATGACCTGAGCCTAAGGTAGACGTTTAACCGACTGAGCCACCCAGGTATCCCCAGGTAGCCGATTTATAAGTGAACAAACCTGTCTCCAACTTTTTTCCATTTCTTTTTTTTTAATTTTCAATTTTTTATTAACATATAATGTATTATTAGCCCCAGGGGTACAGGTCTGTGAATCGCCAGGTTTACACACTTCACAGCACTCACCATAGCACATACCTTCCCCAATGTCCATAACCCAACTACCCTCTCTTTTTTTCCATTTCTTATGACAATTGCTGGTTTCTCTTTCCACTTCCACATGTAGATAAATGCCCAGGCTATGGGTGTAAAGCCATTAGGTGCCTTACAAGTAGAGCGGCCATATAGTTTACTAACCAGCCCGGAATATTTCTTACAGGGGTAGGTAAGCTTTTAATAATTATGCCAGGTCACCAGCTGCAGAATGAGACTGCTCCCAACGAACCGGGGGGTATGGTAAATTTACTTGTAGGCCGCGCACGTACCCTGGAAAAGGAATGGTCCAGGGCGTTTTGGAGACAGAAGGAAGCAAGAGCTCACAACTATTTCCTTCCTAGTAACTGTACCCTTGGGCCAGCCCGTAACCCAGCAGAGGAGTAAGTTATACTCGACTAGCTAAACGGTATCATAGCTGCTCACAGGCCCACGGCAGCTCCAAATTCTGTAGCTGGCAAAGAGCCTGTCACACCCAGAACATATGGCAGATGCCATCCAGACCGAGCCTAGGATGAAAATCCCAAGGGAGTGCTCCCTCTGGCCTTTTCTCCTGCTTCTTCCCGGGGAGTTAGGGTCAGAGCTAGAATCTGGCCTGCTGGGTAATGATACCAGATCACTGACAGAATACTTGGGGGAAAGAATTAAGGATGTAAGGAAACATTATTCCTCAGCCCCTTAAGTGGAGGGAGGAATCCATATATAGTAATTTCTGTATAGTTTATCAAATCACAATAATTCCTAAATATAAAGGGCAATGTGATATATTTAAGATTAATAAATATTTGTTGTGTAGTCTAATTAAGATAGAAAACACCATGAACATTTATTCACTGATTTTTGTTGTCAAATTACTAGTAATACCATTAATGAGACTGTCAGGTATCAATACTATAATGGAGTGAATTTGAATAATAGCTCATGTCCTCGTGTGTTTTATAATTCATAAAGAGGTATCATACCGCTGACCTTATTCAGTTCATTAAAGTTGTGATCCAAGCATATTTTATTCAAGCTGGTAAAACTGTTACCAGAATAACTTCTCCTTTTTAATTTATTCACAACTTACTGTTGTTACACAGTGATAAACTTCTAAAATTTATAAGACTGCCTCATGAGGCTCCTGGGTGGCTTGGTCAGTTAAGTGTCTGACTCCTAGTTTCAGCTCAGGTCCTGATCGCAGGGTTTCAGGATCGTGGGATCGAGCCCCATCTCAGGCTCCACGTTCAGTGTGGAGTCTGCTTGTCCTTTTCCCTCTCCTGACATTTAAATAAGCATCTTAAAGAACAAAAGATGATTTCTGCTGGGAATTCCTTGGGGAGGGACATGACCCAAGGGAATGAAGTAATAGGGAGAGCTGTTTTTACTCAATAAAAGCATGAACTATATAAAGCTTATATAATAATAAACAATATTTAAATAATAAAATAAAATCTTTTTAAAAATCTTAAAAAAGAAAAAAAGACCACCTCATGTAAATATCCTAGAGATGGGATGGGACCCTATGGGGCATAAGCAGAAAACAACCTAATTCCTTCCCTCCCTTAGCCCTTCAAAGCCACTTTGTGGGCCTTCCTTTCTGTCCCCAGATAAAATCTCAGGCAGATTTTCTTAGGAATATAACTCTGGGTAGAATCTGATTGCCCTTAAAGCAGAAACTTCACTACCTTCTGTGGTGATTACGAAATCAGTAAACATGCCCCGAATGTTAAGCCCTTTAAATATGTCTTTTAAAACTTGATCGTCTATCAGTTTGGTATTTATAGTGATTCAAAGTGTTACTTAAATTTTATCCCTTGACGTATTGTTAAAAAGAACATTGGTTTTTTTAGTTTATTATTTTAGGCTATGAACCATGGTGATATGTTCACCATATTCTACCCACTGGGAGTTTATCTTAAACCAGAAAGAATTATGGGAGGAAATAAACAGCTCCTTGCTCGATTCATGATTCCAATTAAAAAAAATTTCTCATGAAATGAAAGAACAGCAAATGTTAACATTGTTATCATTTCAATGAACATGACTCAGTTGACCCTAGAATAGACTTCATCTGCCTGATAGCATTTTTTGAGGCTGGGTTTACATGATGTCAACCAATGCGACACATCTTGTTTTCCCAAGCTGGTGAGCTGTTCTGGAATTTGGCAGGTTTGCCTTACGGGGCCCTGTCCTCCTAGGGTCCCACCCATTGTGGGTGGGGGGTCACCTTACATGCTTCCCAGAGGGTACATCCTGGGGCTGCTTTGCAACTCTGTTGGCAGCACAGGAACTTTCCGTCCACGAAGAACCCACTGTGGTACTTGATCAGCAAGTGGGGGTTGCCCCTTATCTCTGGGGAACAGGCAGGAAGAAAATACAGCATGAGCAAATGTTGGCCCAAGAGAAGAAACACATTCAGTAAGGGCTGTTATCACAGAACAATGAAAACCTTATTTTGCCAGCAACCAGGGTAAGAGCAAACGGCTCCCCAAGGATATGTCTTTCACTCCGAAGTTCATAAGCCAAAAATTTGCTTAAAAGTCTACCCAGGTATGGAGTGAGAACAACACATAAGAATTTCTATCAGTCAAAAAAAAAAAAACACCAAACAACAACAACAACACTAGAAAATGTATATGCAGATTAACTTGGTGATCTAGGGTTTAACCAACTGAGCCACCCAGGCATCCCGGTGATCTAGGGTTTTAGAAATACATCTGTAAAGGAAACACTTAGGTTAGGACACATGGGTTCAAGGGGCTGAACGATAGGTCTAGATCTCAGCAAGAAAAGAAGAAGGTTCTAATGAACATGTGTTTCCCTCGGCTCCTCATTTTGAAATATTTTAAAGGCACAGATGAGTTTCAAGAATAGTACAATGAATGTCCATGTACCCTTCACCCAGATTCACCAATTTTTAACTAATTACCATATTTGTTTTTCTCTTTCTCTCTGTGCATACATACTATTACTATTAAAATTTTTGAAATCATTACTATGTTTTGTTAACCATTTGAAAGTAAGTTGCGGATATCATGACCTAAATAACACCACCGATAAATATATTAGCTAAATTAGATAAATATAAATATATGTAACTTCTGTTAGTAGGGACAGTCTGTTACATAACCATAATACAGTTATCAAATTCAGGAACTTTGACACTGATACAACACTACTGCTGAGTATTTTATAGTCAGAATTTTCCCAACCGTTCCAGTAAATATACCCTTTATAATCATTCACTGTTTCTGATTGGGGATCCAATCCAGAATCACAATGGTTTCTCTTTCTCTTCTGCTTTGTCTCCTGTGACTTTGACTTGTTTACACTAAGGAATGGATCGTTTGTGTGGCTACTTTTCTAGGAATAGGTGCATATTTTAAAAAATGGAACAGGGCAATGTTTAGTCTAAAGAAATGAAATTCTTTTTTTTTTTTTCAAATATGCTGCTATTTTTTAAAGATTTATTCAGTCACTTTAGAGAGGCAGGGCATGGGTGGGGCAGAGGGAGAGGGAGAGAGAATCACAAGCAGACTCTGCCAAGTACGGAGCCTGATACAGAGCTCGATCGCATGACTCTGAGACCACGACCTGAGCCAAAACCAAGAGTCAGACACTCGACCAACTGTGCTACTCAGGTGTCCCCAAAGAAATGAAGTTCTAATACTGGAGTAGAATACTGTTTCTACACCAAATGAGCCTCTTTCAAAACACAGCAGAGAAACCTACAAGATCTTAGTAGAGGACAGTTAAAGGAGAGTCTCTAGGTGGGGAGGGCTGATTCTATGTGTGACTTCAATTCTTTTCCTCTTGATTTTATATTCATTTTAAGCCTTCCTTATTTTAATCCCAGGAGAGTTCTGTTCCTCCTTTCCAACCCCGATTCAAGGAAGTGTTTGGAGATACTAAGTGCTTTACTGGGTCATCGGATCATTTCCAAACCATAATGTATGTAAAGCAGCCAGCGCTGTGTTTGGCTCAGAGCACGTGTTCAGTGAACAGTGGGCTTTCAGTGTTATCGTTCCCTTAGGTTAGCTTAGCTCAGCCTAGCTGAAAGCACTGGTATTAAAAAAAAAAAAAACCTTCACTAAATATTAATGAGAACTAAAGGGAAATTATTGCAGAAGTCACAAAAAGCCAAAGGAGTTAAAATTATAAAACACTAGTTTCTGACTAGGAACTGGTCCCAAATGGTCATTGCCATTCCTTGGGCACGAGACTTGCCTTCTAGCTCTCCAAGCTCCTGCCTCCCGCATGCCAGGATTCCTGTTATTTCCTACTACATCAATTTTGTTTCCTGGGTAACTATTTCTTTTCCAATCAAGTCCAGAAGTCCACATTGCGACACTCCTGCCATTTAATAATGACAATAAGAGGAACTGAGGTGCAGAGAGGTGGTCTAACTTGCTCAAGTTCATAAACCTCTAGTAAGTAGCATATCTGAGACTCAGCCCCAAGATTCTTCTATCATAATCCAATGACCAGATGCCAGCTTCCCTGGAGCACCCCCTTCGGTTTTCATCTTTGGAAAGAAGGACACGCTTTTTCCGCATCTGCTCAGCTGAATTCAGAACCGTGGTGGCTGACACGCCCCAGTCCCCACTCAGTCAGCCCAAAACTCCTGGATATAGGTCACCTTCTGCAAAATGTCGTGTCTCCGATGCCACCTGAGTTTATAATGCCCGAGCTAACTAGCAGACAAAAAGACTTCACAGGGGAGAGGATTTATGTGAGGAAACTTCTTTGTTTTCCTGGGGAGGCGGGTTGGTTGGCCAGCCGGACAGCTGATACCATCCTCTTCTCTTGTTTCTTTCAGGCCCATCTGACCCACCTCCTCTCCCGCTCTCGTCCAGCAGAAAGGCTGGAAAACCAGATACTGTCTTCCAAGCTCCCTTACATATGGAGATGGCCACGAGACACAGATCTGGCCAGTAAACACCTGCAGGAGTTTGCAGGGGACGCTTCTGGAAAAGCTCAGAGCCTTCCCAAGAGCCTCTGAGGGTAGCAGAGCAGAAAGCCAGCGGGAGCCTGGATCCCTACTGACTTGCCCGAGCTGCTGCCCCAGCCCTGGACCGTTTACCTCCAGACCTGTGAACGGCGTGAGAGGAACAGATGTGCATTTGTTCCAACAGCTGCTTGGTGTCTTTTTATCTGCGTCCCCAAGCATTGCTAACGGATACACACGGCTTCCTCTGCATGCAGCAGCCCTCATGATAAGGTCTTTCTGAAGTTATACCAGGGGCTAAGAGATTCCCTTTGCTTCTCTCTCTCCACTCTCCTTTATGCTCCATTCGCCTTTACCTGAGCTCTCCAGGGCCGCCCAAACCGGCTTGCCATACATGATTGCAGAAGGACCCTGAGGCATGCCTCACAGCTGCACACTGGCCAGGTCGACGCTGCAACCGCTCCCGGGAAGTCCCCCCAGAGCAGCATCTTAGGGCTCATCTAAGAAGCCCCACTCTAGCCACCAGGACTCACGTTTGTGTGTCGAATCCTTCCGTGTATATATGAGTCACTCATTTGTGGCTCATGATCCCTTGAAGGAAAAAGCGACATGACCTCCCATTTTATAGGGTTAGGAAACTGAGATCCAGAGACTCGAGATGGTTTCATTAGGGGACACAGCAAAGCAGAGCGTGGAGGATGTGTCTGTCGCTAAGACGGATGCCCTTCTCAGTTCAGCAAGCTGGGAGCAGGGAGAGGGAGGCTTCTGGACCTCCCTGGACCACTTGACTATCCTATAGGAGAGGTTGCTAAACCCTTTCAAGCAGAGGGAAAACGAAGCCCTATGTGTGAAGAAAAACTGAGAAAGAACCCTAACCTGAGACTCAAAGAAAACAAAACCTCACCCGGTCTTGGGGCTCGATATCTGAAATTCCATCAGTAGAGTCATTCATTTGGGTTATATGCTGTCCTCACACTATCACCTGCCTGCCAAATAAGAGTATCACTGGGAGGGGCGCCTGGGTGGCTCAGTGGGTTAAAGCCTCTGCCTTCGGCTCAGGTCATGGTCTCAGGATCCTGGGATCGAGCCCCGAATCAGGCTCTCTGCTCAGCGGGGAGCCTGCTTCCTTCTCTCTCTCTCTCTGCCTGCCTCTCTGACTACTTGTAATCTCTGTCAAATAAATTCTTAAAAAAAATATATCACCAGGAGAAACATCATAGCGCCAAATAGCCAACAACGTCCTCTCTTCTACCACAGCCTGTCACCAAAGCAGCCTGAGAATCCCAGAGCAAAAGCTCCATTAAATCCCCCAGTTCTGGGGTGCCTGAGTGGCTCAGTTGTTAAGCCTCTGCCTTTGGCTCAGGTCATGAACCCAGGGTCCTGGGATCGAGCCCTGCGTGGGCTCCTTGCTCAGCAGGAAGCCTGCTTCTCCCTCTCCCACTCCTCCATTTGTGTTCGCTCTCTCCCTGTCTGTCTCCCTCTCTGTCAAATAAATAAAATCTTAAAAAAAATGAATCCCCAGTTTTGCCTAGCATTGATACCGTACTGGTTAAAAAGCCGGGTTGGGGTAGTCGAATTGGGGGTTCTCCATTATTATGTATGTGACCCTGGCCATGTCTCTTTAAGTTCACTTGTCTGGAAAAGGGAGAGTACGATTACGTTCCATGGAGTCATCAAGAAGATAACTCGAGGAAATGCTTTATAAAGTACTTGGCATAGCAGTTGGCAGATGGTACGTCCGTAGTACTTCTATAGAACTTTCTGTAAACAGCCAAAGTACAGTAGCCACACAGCCTCAGAGAAGGTAGACTTTGCCCCCGGGAAAGGGCAGCCCAGTGGTTGGGGAGCAGGAGTTCTGGCTTCCTCCGAGCTGCCTGCAGAGCTGCCTGCCCGGAGGGTACAACAGCCAGCCCTGGGGAAGGGCAGGAAAGGGAATCCAAGCCACAGGCTCAGTCCGTGTAACGATGAGAATGCAAAATGAGCCTGACGGTTCTCCGAGGTTCGTGGGAAAATCAGCAGATTCTCTCCTGGCTGTGGGTCCTTCCACTGCCCTATCTCTCCTCCACCAAGCCTCGTCAGAACTCCACAGAGAACTCCCTTTTATGACTTTTTAAAATTACCTTTTTGTAACGCTTTCAGCCACTGACTTCTGCTCTCTTCATTTGATGCATAGACATAGAGAAGCCCATCTTTATAGACAATCTGGAAAGGGAAAGATTGGGGGCATTTAGATACAATTGCCTCCATGGTTCATTCCGGGGCAACTGCAAATTTTCTAGTATCCCAAAGAAAAGTTGAGTTTGCTTATAAAATATGCATGCACTCTGAAATTAGATGGAAAAAAAATCTAGTTATTTTTTATCCTCCACCCCTCAATTTGTTTTATCCCAGACACTTCTACACTTGGGAATATCACAGCAATGATGCGTCTGACATCAGGGAACATTGAGGACCATGGAGAATTACAGAAGTCTAAAATGTTAGAAATTATAGGGGCCTTAGGAATGGTCCACCGACTCAGTGCCCGACTCTCTTCACAGCCCACTGGAAAATATTTACCTGCTCTATCCTTAAAAATACCTTCAGGGATGAAATGTCTTTTACTTCTGCTAAGCCATCATTGGCAATTTGCATATATTCTGAGCATTATATAGTTCATGCTTTTATTGAGTAAAAACAGCTCTCCCTGTTAACTTCATTCTCTTGGGTCATGTCCCTCCCCAAGGAATTCCCAGCAGAAATCATGGCCTGTTCTTTAAGATGCTTATTTAAATGTCAGAACATTTTAATGTCTTCCCCACATCCTTCTCTATCTAGTTCATTCATTCAGTTTTTGTGGGTAGATGGTACAGACCCTTTATGAAATATCTGCTAATTTCTGGGCTCTTTCCTAGACAATTTCAGATCTAACCCTGTCTCGGCTCTGTGAAATATGGATGACTATGCCCACTTGGCGAATGAAGAAACAGACTTGGATAGAGAGTTGAGTGCGTTGCCTATGGTAACGGCAGTACAAGCTGTGAGGTTAGGAGCTCTGGGTGCCTACAAAGCCTGTGGTCTTTTGAGCCTCCCATGCTTCTGTGATATGAATTTGAAGCATCTTCCAAGAAAGCCCCCTGGTTTCTTCCAATAGGAGAGTGAGGTGTGAAGCTTTCCTTTCCCCAGGGAACCAAGGCTCCTTGGCATCCCTTCATCTCAACTCACCCTCACACCCTCACTGCATTATAACGATCTGCAAATGCCTTGGGGATGAGGATGGCATTTGATTCCTTCTGGTGTGCCTGGTACCTTGGAGCCCCTTGGAAATGCACAGCAACGTTTCATATGAAAGACTGTCGGACCCCAAGGCAAGTCATGCCACTGTGGCTTACTTGCTCCTCTTTCTTTCTCTCCCTCTAGAGAAAGCACATCGGTAGATCAAATTTCAGCAAAGTGCCCGACTCCCATCTGGGGATGTTCCAAGTCTGGTCATCGTCTTTGTCATTTTGTGACATCTTTCGTTATTGCCAATATGTGGAATTTGTAATAGAACGTTGTTCCTCCCTTTACCTGAAAGGGGTATTGTCTCTCCGCGGGGGTCTGCTCCTCAAGATTTACTTTCTCCACACATCTGATTTTCTTAATCTCAATTGATCCTTTTCTGCTGCCTCTTTTCTGAATTGAAAACCAAAATATAAGATGCCTCATGTGATACACAGCGGGACACAAAGAAAAGCATAAAGTGAAGGTTATCCTGGGAGGGAGATTGAGAGATGGGATGGGTAACTGAGAATTCTTCCAATTATTCCATCAGAGTCAAAATCCAATGGCAACAGGATATATTTCCTAGTGTGGGCACAAACCCATATACTCCCCCCAAAGCAAGGCTAGAAGCAGCACTTAATTTTGTTTAGTAACCTTGAAACGTATTTCCATCACCTGTGGTGTGCTTAATCTATGGAAAATCAACATTTAACTCCAGAAGGCATCTTTAAAAATTTCAAGTTGAGGACCAGTGTTCTAAAGTTACAATTTGCCTTAGTAAAGTTAGCCAATATTTTAAAACCCTTTATCTTGAACTAATCAGATCTTGGTTAAGAAAAGACAACGTGATAAGCGAAGGCAAGTTGATCTTTACTGCGTGAGCTAAGAAACCTGACATTGTTTCATTAAAATTAAGCCCTTTGTGGACACTCAAGAAAAATAAATAGTACAAAAACAATGGAATAAGCGGGATCTCACCATTTTGTCATATTCATAGTAGGAGAGATTTGTTTTGGTTAGAACGAAAAGCCTCTCTTTGTAATTGCTTGGCGACATTTTCTTTTTTTGCTGTGACCTTTTGAGAAGAAGTTCTTCTAGAATGGATTTTGTATCCATATTGTCGTCCTAAGTAAAATAAAATAATGAAAATGAGTGTTTTCACCAAACTACATTCTCTTTTAGTTTTCAGAATGTTTAGTCAACTGCTTCTCATTCAGGAATAATATAAATAATATAATTTTTATAAATTAGGTTTAGGATTAGAGAAGAAATTTTAACTCAGCAGACTCTTAAAAACACATAACTTCATTCCTACTGCTTTGGCCCTGGCTTTTATAAATATGCTGATATATTTGATATATTTACAACGTTTTATCTGTTTTACTCACCTCCCACTCTGGATCATAAATTCACCATCTTTGTGCTCCTTTCCAGACCACCTTATCAAAATTCTCCTTATTCCTTAAGGATTCTGTAGGGATTTGTTGAATCAAACTGAATATGATCAAACCTTGAAATATTTGAACTCCAGACAGCTCACCATTATCTGAAGTGACTGATCAACAAATTTCTCTCTATTACTGTGGCTGGCTGTTGACCAGATCATCCAGACCCCTGGGAGACTCTAATATCATTGTAAGTAATACCCACAGTTCCCGATCATGATCAGATCTTTAACATAAAGGAGATGGGTCTACTTTTCAATATTTCTGAGAACAAAACATTTAAAAATGCCATCAAAATCGATCTCAAAGAACTAAACAAAATTGATACCTTACAAACTAAAAACATTCTTGCTTTTTCTTCCAAAGCCATGGAAAGCATTAAAGCTTAAGGTATTTCTAGAAAAAAAAAATCCATTCATTTTCTGGTTCTACTAAGACTGTTCCTTCGACCCTCCATCCGAAATCAGGTCTGCTAATGAAAAGTAACGTTAAAAAAAAAAAGTAATGTTAAGTAGTAGGCCACAAGAGATAAACTTTCTTATGTTCTTTGCTTTGTGGAATCACATGTGTACCAACAGTGAAATGTTCGATAATTTTTATCTTTCTTTGTTTACTGATAATCTGAATGTCACTAACTTTACTCACCTCGCATTTGATCTATCAGCTGGGGTGCGCTTGTGGGTCCTTAATTTCCAACTCCCGAGCCCTAAGCAGAAACTTGCTGCTCTGAGGCACTCATATTCCCTCTGGCTATGCCAGGATGATGCATTACAGAGAAAATATTTGCATCCTATTTATCACTCTCCATCAGGAAGCACCCACATAGGCATTGCTCTGTGCGATGGAGGGGGGGTTTGCCAAATGAACCTGTCCAATCACTAAAGGCCACTTCTCCCTGGCCCCGAGCATAATGGGGCCACTATGACAGGGAAGTGGGAGGGAAAGGAGACACAGCTAATAAACCATGGTCAGGTCCAGCCAGCTGCTCTCCTGACTTAGATCACACCACTCTAGAAATGGGGATCAAGAAAATCAGCCTATGTCCATTATTTATACAGATGACGTGGTTATTTGAGTCCCTCAAATGTTCTCCAAGGGCATCTTTTGATTTAGAGGCAGAAGTAATGGAAATATTCTCTGTTACAAATCTTATCCATTGGTTACTTTTTATTTTGAATATTGTTTTATCAGGGAAGGGGAGTCTAATTCCTTTGGGAAAATAGAATGAGTTTCTTTTAAGCACAGTGGGTGTTCTATGCCATGGTCGCTGGTTTCTTGGCCCCCGAACTCAAAGATGGGGATCTGTTAACTCTATTAAGTTAAGACGATTTTCTACACCCAAAGTCTATGTCTGGGAGAGAATTTCTTTGAAGACTTAGTGAAACTGTGGAAGGTCTAGTTTTTTGGGGGGGTACATTCCCCTTTTGGGGAGCCATACCACACTGGGCATAGTTTTAAGACATTTTGGCTTTTACATTCCTGTGTTCTACAGTTTTACTAACAAAGCATACAAAGAAAATTGTGAAAACTTTTGTCAGACGTCTTTTAGAGCCACAGCTAAAACATGACTCCTTAAAGTGGAATGCTAGTTAAATAGATCTGGTTAGCTCAACACAAAATTTTTACTTTTCAAAAAAAAAAAAAGAGCATTTACTTTTCAAAACTTCTTCAGATACTGAATGAACTTGTAACATTAGAAGCACTGTTTTAAAAAAGCAAATCCCAAAGTCTCAGGTAGTAAGCAGCTTTTCCCAGGACTGCATGACCGTATGCACACTTTACTGTTTATAGAACTTTTACATTCATTACATTAAAGATTTTGGGGAGGGAATTTTATCCAAAAGATTAATATGGTGAATCACAGAAGCAATTGACAAATGAAATTCACAAAGTTGCTTCTGTATATTGAAGGGAAGAACAATGGCTAGAAAGGAAGGTACCAAGTCCTCGAGCTTCATTCATGTTATTGCATTAGATGCTATGTAATTTCTCAAATTTTGGCAAAATTGTTAACTCCAAAGCTCTGCCTTTTGTGAATTTTTTGGCTTTCCTTTCTAAAATCGGACATGACGTGTGTTTATTCTACAAAATTAAAAACTACCAGCAAGCAAAAGAAAAAAAAAACTATTAACATTTTGGTGACCATACCTCTAGATTTTTCCAAATATATAGGTGTCTATTTTCACAAACATGAGCTCACGCTATGTGAAGATAGGTCTGTAATCTGTTGTTCTCGTGTAACACACACATGGGGCCACGTGTCTTTGGAGACCTTCAAAGTTCTATTCCCTCAGTTGGCCCCTGGAGCTTCCTAACGAACTTGAAGAATCCCGTTTTGATGACTCACGCTTTGGTCTCATCCAGATCAGTTTCTTCTAGGACAGTGCCTGGCTCCTGCTCTAGTTGGGAACAGCCTTTCTACTTCTATTTGTTTCTATCCCTTCCTTGTATTGATCTCTTCTCCTATGTTAGCCTAGATTAGAAAGTGGAGGCATCTCTGTGGTCTCCCTTGGTATAGAACGAGATTATCAGTGATGACTAATTTTTAGAAATGCAATATTTCCTCCCTGTATTAGGACAATAAGTCGACCTGCTCAGGTACCCCTGTTGACTCAAATGCCTGCATGACGGCTAACAAATTTGGCTCTGCCTGCCCATATTTAATAATATATGTTCACTCGGGAAGGTTAAAAAACAGTTTCAAAATGAAACGAGATCCTGAAGCTAGTTAGTATTAGCCAGAAATGTATTTCCATAGAAGAGCCAGTAGAATTTGGCTGGGATCTCATATTACTACCTACACGGAATAGACACATCAATTTGCTTACCAAATAGCCCGGGCTGCCTATTTCCATAAGCACGTGAAGCTAGAAAGAGATTAAAGTGCAGGGGACGTAAAAACAAAAAAATATAACAAAAAAAAAACCTAGCAGAAACCAATATAGTATTTTCTCTAAGGAAGCCTGCAACCATCCCGCAACCCATAACGTAGGTAAGAAGTGAACGCTAAGTTAACATAACCCAGAATCCCTGTGGTTATTTAGCATTTGCAAGGAAATGTTGTCAGGAGAGTAAGGAGTTCAGAATTTTGAGTCCGCTTCAGTTTTCTGACCCCAAAGAGAAGATGAGTCACAGCTCTCTCAACGTTACGGGGCTTGATTGAGAAAGCTTATGTCAAAGTTTTGGGCACACCATGGGCACTGAACCACGATTGAAAAAGAAAAGGGGGGAAGAAACAACTAGAATGCTAGAGCGTTCTCGTTGCCCTGAAAGGCCCAAGGAAGGAAAGTTGTTTCTTTTTCTTAAGATAATCAAGGAAGACATTACGGAAGGGAGGACATTAACACTGGATGTTGCAGAATATGAATGATTGTAGCAATAATAATCCTAGCTAACATTTAAGGAGGGCCTGCCTTATGCCAGGCGCTATAAAAAAGCACCTGGAAAATATGCATTCGTTTACTCTGTCGGGTAGCCCCCCCCCATCCTATGGGATATGTCCTAATTCAGTCACCTTATGGGGTGGTTAGGAAAAAGGCAAAAGGCTGTAAAGCCATGTCCTGATCCCTTGTGCTGAATTGGTAACACGCGGCCCTGCTTAGGGGATACCGGCTGGTATGGGCAGAAGCAACCAGCCCGTGGGTTCAAATCCCTGCTCCGTCTCTGTGCAACCTGGCATGTTACTTCCCCATCCATAAAGGGAGTAAAACAGTAACCATGTGGAAGAGTTATGAGGAGTCAAGAGAAAATGGCAGTATACCGCTTAGCACGCTTGCTGATACTCCCAAATTCTGAACTCCTTCCCCCATCACTCCTAGGTAAAGTCAAAAAAAAAAAAAAAAGACCATAGGAAAGGTTAAAAACTGAAGAGAATGAAATGATCTTTGATGATAAAATCTCAGTCCTCATCCCACTTCCCCGGGCCCTAGGGATGGGAGAGCACCAGAGGCAGGAACACTTCCTGTGCGCTCTCTCCTCCGCACCTATTTGCACTGCTCGTATGTTACAAGCTTTCAATCCTGGGACGACTTACCTCGGGTTCAACGTGAACCAGCCCCTTACAGACTGGGTTTTTGGGCCACTGGGTTTCTTACAAATCAATACGTGGATGTGACTGCAGGGGTAGCCCGCGGACCAGAGGTATCAGTGGGGCCTGGGAGCTTGGGAGAAATGCAGTCGCCCCGTTCCCGCCCCACGCCCCACGCCTGGTGCACCAGAACCTGCATTTTAGCGAGATCCCCAGGAGCCTCGTGTGCCCATTAGAGTTTGGAAAGCCCTGACCTAGACCACAATCCACTTGCGCTACTTCTTCTTCTTCTTTTTTTCTTTTTTAAGATTTTATTTATTTATTTGACAGAGATCACAAGTAGGCAGAGAGGCAGGCAGAGAGAGAGGGAGAAGCAGGCTCCCTGCTGAGCAGAGAGCCTGATGCTGGGCTCGATCCCAGAACCCTAAGATGGTGACCCAAGCTGAAGGCAGAGGCTTTAACCCACTGAGCCACCCAGGCACCCCCACTTGCGCTACTTCTTATATCCTGTGAAATTATCCTGGTCCACAGGAACTTTCAACATTTTCTGGCTGTGGCTGTAACTAAACTGAAAGCTTCTCCTCCCCCATCTTTCCACCCCCACCTAAAATCCTCTCCCCAAACCCCAGACGTTGGAAGCCTTCAGGAACCTGAGAACAAATATTTGCAGTTAAAGTAACACCATAAAAACACAAGTAAATAAAAGAGGGTAGGACTAACATTTCTCCGTCTTTTGGGAAACAGTTAGGAAGCCAATATGCAAAGTCACAAAAGGCCATGCCTGCAGAAGAGGACGGAGAAAAGCAGCAGAGGAAACGCACAGAGCTCGCGGAGAGAGCTCAGCTTCCCTGAACGACATTTTTGAGCTGGGGAGGAACAGGTCCCCAAATTAGATGGTCTCACCCAAAGTCCCCAGAGAAGCCCCAGCAATCTCATATTCACCATTCTGAACCGATTTGCCTGGAGGATATGACATGATGGGGCCACCTGCAGCCGCAACGCACCATTTTGGCTCGATCTGCCGCCCAGGGTCCCCCGCTGTGCGGTTAATCCGCTCTTGCGCGAACACAAGCCCCAGCTGCCCTCCTTCCAGCAGCAGCAAATTGTCTCACATTTTCCCGGCTGCCGGGTCAGAAATGGCTACATTACTCAGTGCCCCCAAAACGTTTATTTTCCTGCAAGGGCCTTACACAATCCCACAGGAAACCACGCTCAACACTTAGCCAACACTTGTTGATCTGATTGAATGCAACAAAAACGGAGACAAAAGCCTATTTCATAAAGGTTCCAATTTTGATAACCACAGCCCCTGCTTTTCCCAGGCAGCCCTCAGGAACATGTGATAACCCTGCCTTTGTTTATAGAGCTCTGGGCTGGAAAGGACAAGAAAATAGCTCGGCAAAACCCCACTTCTGACGCTGACTTCTCTCACGAATCAGGAAACCATGAGGTAACGCCAAAGAGCGCAGAGAATGAGCAACGAAAACTTCAACTCAACACTGGACGAAGGGACGCTGCAGGGAATGTGACAGACAAGGGCAGTTAATATGACCGAAAAGGAGCACATTTCCACACTTGAAATTATTAAGAAACCCAGAAGTGGAAAAGAGATCGGTTTGGGTCGTGTAGCAGTCCCCTTTCTTCTCTGGTGCACACGGACTGGTCATATGTGGTGAAACTAATGAACTCTTTGAGGCTCTGGTATCCACAGCTGAAAACCTCAATCATCCTTTTGGTATGCCATGACACACCGAATTAAGTCACCCGTGGTTGGCTACTTCAACTTATTTGGAAACGAAATCTTGGGTTGGCAGGGGAGAGTGAAGCCACTGACTTTCCAAGAGGTCTTCACTTGAGTGGACACAGGATTAGCATCACTTCTATTTTCTTGGCATTCAGTCAAGTCTTCTTGAGAACCTACCATGTGCTAAGCATTCTGTTAGGGGCAGGTCAACAGAACGAGGGCAGCTCACGTCTTCAGGGGCCTAATGTCCAGTGGTTGTAGGACTCCAAGAAAAGGCTTAATTACAGTGGAGTGTGGGAAAAAATAGCTTACAGAGGTATTGTCAGTGTTTCTGTTTGAAACTGGAATTTGGGAAGGGGCAAAGAGTCCCTCAGAAGAATTCCGAAGAGGGGAGCTTACACCCTGATAGTAAATGAGCCCCCCCGATGGTTCCCAAATAGCTCTTCCGTCTCTGGGAATAAGGTAGGCAACCATTCAAGAAACCCAGGGTGAAACAGAGTACCCATGGCCCAGCCTCTTGGCCAAATAAATGAATTCTATCCTCTGTTAATGAACTTCCTTTCCCACACGGCGATTTGGATTTACTCTGCTGTTTAAACATGGTAGCATGGCAGGAGATCAACTCTAGAATGACTAGTAAATTTCAAGGAGGGGGGCGGACAGGAAGCAGTAGAAGCCTGGAAACACCTGCGCACAATCTTAGGATTCCCATCCCTGGGCCTTGAAACACTCAAGGGCAGCTGGGAGGAGTGGTTTCCTCTGAGTCAAATGTCACAGATTTATTGACTTGTTCTATTCTTTTGCTTCCTCTGCCACTTCTCCCAGACCTTTCTTCGGCTCTGTATTTTCCAGGTCCTCAAGTTTCACTCTAACTTGTGGCAACGTGCTATGTCGATTACATGAGTTAATTTGTTCAAATTATGGTCTGCATTCTCACCTGCGCCTGATGAGCCCCTTAGGAACGTGCTCTAATAATAATTTGACTTCATGACGTGAGCAAGCTTGTTCACTTGGGAGTTCTAGTGCTTGTCTTTGGCATAAGAAAGAAACCTGATAGCATCCATTTTGTGTGTGAGAGAGAAAGAGAGAGAGCAAGAGCGAGAGAGAGCTTCTTCTGGCTTCTGGCTGACCTTTATTTTTTCTCACTTTAAAAAATGCATTTGACTCATGGCTTTAAAACATCATGCATATGCTCATGATTCTAAATTTCAGCCAGCTCCTCTCTCCTGAATTCCAGACTTGGAATTCAGACTGTCACCTTGTCCATCTCTACTTGGAAAGTCTAATCAATGTGTCTACCTTACCCTCCCAATGCCAACCTCCTGACTGACCCCCCACACTACCTTCTCCTGTAGTCGTCCCCTCTCAGATAACAGCAACAGGATTTTTCCAGCTGCTTCAGGCCAAAGAGTGTAGAATCATCCTTGACTTTCCCCCTTCCTTCACACCCAGCAGCCAGTCCTTCACACAATTTGGTGAGCTCTCTCTTCAAGAATATATGCCGAATGTGGCCACTTTTCACCGCCTCTTGGCTACTTGTTGGGCAGTCGCCATCATCTCTCACCTGCAATGTTGCCCCTGCCTCCCGAGTACTCTCCCTGCTTCTGCTCTTGCTCCTGGAGATCTGTTCTCCACTGGCTAGCCAGAGCAATTCTTTTCGATGAACACTGACACTCCTGACACTCCTCCAGTCTGAACTCTCCTTTGCCCCCCCCCCCTTTCTGGTCCACCAGTACTGTCTCTAACATGATCTTATGATTCTTCTGCCTCACATTGCCACTCCGAATGCTGGCCTCCTTGCTCCTCCTACAATATTCTTAGCACTGTCTGCCCCAGGGCCTTCGCATTGGTGGTTTCCTTGGCTTGGCAAGCTGTCACAGACATCTGCCTGGTTTGTTGGCTCATCTCGGGTCTCTTCTTCAGATGGCATCTTCCTAAGGAGCCCTCCCTGGACCACCTTGTTTCATCCTACAGCCTCACTCCACCCAGCACTGTCAGTGTCCCTTACTCTGCTCTACTTCGTCTTTCTCCACGGCGCTCAACACCTTAAAACCTGCTGGATGATTCATTTATTTATTATCTTTAATGTCTGTCTCTGCTTTCTAAAGAGTGAGCCCCAAGGGCTCCAGTAGCATCTCTCTCTACGGCCTGAGCCTTTTCCATGGGCATCTCTTCCCTGGGAGTGTTTCTCTACCAAGTCCTGTATTTACTCCCCCAGTGCTAAAATGATCTACTTGGAGGTTGGGATCGAATGTGAATAGTTTACGCTTATTGGGATGGGACGTTAATATGTTGCCTCTCCTAGAAATGCTTGCCTATTAAGCCTCGGGCTCAGTGGTAGAACAGTCAAGCTTGGTCCTTATGAGAGGAGATGGGTGAGTAGGAGATGGAGGTGGACATGAAAAGTTTTGTTGTTTCTTTTTGTTAGTACCTTTCCTGATACGTGTGAAATCTTTATAGAGCCTATTGGCATGCTGTCGATTTTACTCTCATTTTTTTTTAAGATTTTTTATTTGTTTACTTGACAGATCACAAGTAGGCAGAGAGGCAGGCAGAAAGAGAGGGGGAAGCAGGCTCCCCGCTGAGCAGAGAGCCCGATGCGGGGCTCGATCCCAGGACCCTGGAATCATGACCTGAGCCAAAGGCAGAGGCTTTAACCCACTGAGCCACCCAGGCGCCCCTTACTCTCATTTTTAGTGGAAGGTAAGGATGTGGGGGCTAAGAGGGGCTCAGCGAACCATGATCACCACCTGTTCTTGTAAATCAAATTTATGGAAACACAGCCAGCACCATGTGCCTGCAAAGTCTCAAATATTTTTTATCTGGCCTTCGCAGAAGAAAATTTGCCAACTCATACTCTAGAAGAGTCTTGCCAGCTGTACAAGTGAACCATAGCTTGGAATTCAACAGACATTCACTGAGCTGGACTTCGGGCCAGGCTGCCAGAGTTGGAAACGAGGAAAGTAGGCAAAGGAGGTATCTCTATGGAACCCTCCCGGCCATGATTCCCGCTTTGAGTCAAATGATCTTTCCCAAAGGTTTATCACGGGCAATTTCAAAATACAGAAAAGTTAAAAGAATTGTACCACGAGCACCCCTATATCACCCTCTAGGTTCTGCAATTGGATTTTGCTATATTGGCTTTGTCACGTATCTGTGTATCCATCTGTCTATCTGTCCATCAGTCTGCCTGATCGGTCTTAGTACATCCACCGCTACTGCAGTTCTTACCATTGTTATTTTCTGGTGCATTCAGAGTGAGTTGCAGACATCGGTCCACCTCATCCGCGAACACCCACATCCATAACACTAACTAGATAGAGGTTAATTCAAATTAGCCTCTTGTTTGAACTCCAATGCAGTGACCTTGAAAGCAGCCTCCATTTAGCCAGAAGGCACCACCATTTAAAAGCTGGAAAGTGAGAAAGGTTATCAGGGTAGCTGACATAAGTGTCAGGGGAATCAGTCCCCTACATTTCTCCCCTTCCTTGGTGCAGAGATGAATTAGCCTTTCAGGGCCAAGAACATTTTGCTTGTGGGGAATTCTAGAAAATTTCTGTGGCTCAGAAGAGAGGGTCATAAGCTGTTCTTTTCTGGAATGCTGCCAAAAACCCATGGGAAAGACAGGAACACGGTTGTGTGTTTCACACAAAGGTGGATCACACGTAGCTTCGGGGTCAGAAGGCTGGGTGATAGAAGAGACCCAGGGCTGTGCGGATTGCTCTCCTGAGGGTCGAAGTGGGAGTAACAGCTGCTTGTCTCTGGTGGATGTCTTTGGATGTCCTCAACCAGCAGCCCATTAATGACCTTCATTAACGAATGTTTACAAAACAATGTCTGATTTGAGCCAGTCTATTTCCCTGGGTTCGATGGGTCTGAATGCCTAATTTGGAATATTCCAAAGACATTGGTCATTTCATGAATAGCCACGATAGTGCCCCGGGAAGCAAATTACCAAAACCTGACCAAACTGCAAGAAAGCATTTTTGAGCTGAGCGGTAAAAGAAAAAAGAAATTGGACATGAGGAAATATAGAAGACATCTGTGTATTCCTACAAAATATATCTTGGAGAAGAAAATCGGTAAGTCAGACAAAAGAGGAAAATGCAATTTTGAGATAAAAAGTCAAATAAAGTGCGTCGACAATGTGGGGGTCTTTAAAGATCATAAGAGTATCATTTAGAATCATTTAGGAAAGGTTTTCATCATTGTCATTTCATCACAGTTTTCTTTATGCTTCCCAGGACCCCGAGGGCAGTTGATGATGTAGCCACACACTCGTATATCCACTTACACACTCATTCACACACACGCATATTGGACATCTCCATCTGGATGATGGATGACAGTGTGAAAAGTGTGCCAACCTCCACGACAGGGTCACGCTGCTCCTCTCCAAGGTGGGCCCCGCTAGGGAAACGTCCCATGCCCCGTATTCCATCTATAAACACTGGCCCCTCTCTGACCTTGCTTTGTCCTCGATTTAGGTCTTCTAGCTTTTCCAGCCCTGTTCTTTTCCTCCATGGGGTCTGCAAAGAGAGCTCCTTGCCTTGCCCAAACCAGGCAGGCCCTCGGACTTAGCCAACACCCACGCCTGGCCTCTCAAAGTCAAGACAAAAGGGAAGCTCTCACTCCTGGTACAGTGTTGGAGGTGGAGGGTGTTCTGAGGCCCAGAGGAACCTTTGAAAAGGTGATAAAGCAAACGCATCCCCAAGAGCATTGCAAATCTACTAGAGGAGTGGGTAACGATGCATAGGGAAGCCGTTCTCTTCTGCTTCCTTTTTTAATTTTTTTTTATTCTTTTGTCAGAGAGAGGGAGAGAGAGTGAGCGAGCACAGGCAGACAGAGTGGCAGGCAGAGGCAGAGGGAAAAGCAGGCTCCCTGCCGAGCAAGGAGCCCGATGTGGGACTCGATCCCAGGACACTGGGATCATGACCTGAGCCGAAGGCAGCCGCTTAACCAACTGAGCCACCCAGGCGTCCCTCTTCTGCTTCCTTTTAATGCAAATCTCTCCTTGTAAATGCTGTTTGTAACAGAGAAACTCTTCAGGACACCTGAACTCCAGAGGTCCTTGCTGTGGCCTGTGGCATGCAATGCTTCATCTCTCAAGTCAAGTTTAATAAGTTGTCTTGGCGGTTGGCTGGTCACCTTGGTAATAACATTTAAATGCTTTTGTAAAGGGTTATTATTTATAAGAGCACTTCTTTAGCCCAGAGAGCTTTGAAAAACCACCTCATCTCCTCTGGCATTCAAGTTTCTTTTCCAGTTGCCTATTATCACGAAACAAATGATCTAGAAGCTGAGTGGCTTAAAACAACCGTTTTTTTCTTTGCTCATGGTTCTGAGGGTCTGGAAGTGCGGAAGGAGGCCATGGGGGCGCTCCTGTCTTATCGACGTGGCACGGGCTTCTCCCCCAAAAATCCGCGGCTCTTCTCACCGGGCAACTGCTCCCAGGGGCAGGAAGCAGGAGCCACCAGGTCGTCTCAGAGCCACACCCGAAACTTGCGGTCCAAGCCACCACAAGTCCCGCCTAGACTCCAGAGGAAGAGAAGTAGATGCCACCTGCGATGGAGGGAGTATCGAAGTCACAGTGCAGACGACACGTCGAATGGGACATCGGGTTGCAGCTGTCATAGGAATAGAGAATCTTCCACAAGATGATAAACAATGAGTCTGACCAACAGTGGGTGCTTGTGATTGATGCAGGCTGGCCTGGGTCCGAGGACCCAGAGGGCGTCCCGCAGGACCAGCCAAGGGGGGCTCCGGCTATATGCAGGATGGAAATCATCCGCAAGCCGAGAGGAAGGGAGAGCAGAGTTTACCGAAGACAGAGAGGGAGAGCACACAACGACCGAGCGGCTGGGAGACTCGGAAGGGAGGGAGAGTGAGTCTCGTCTTTGCTCAGGGTCTGGGGTTTTTAATGAAGACGATGGTGTGGTGTCCCTGACCTCTCAGGCATCCAGGAACTGTTCAGAACAAGGACCAGGGCTCTGGTGTCCTCCATAAGTCACTGTTGCCCCGGGGCCAGGGGTCTGGTGTCAAGGTGTCTAGAGTCGGTGGTCTTGGAAAAAGTTCGCAGTGACCTGCCCGGTCACTCCGTGGGCATTACCTATTGTGCTAGGGGACTCCAAAGAAGTCGTTAGCTCCTTGACCGGAGCAAGGAGGAACTGGGGGGGGGGGGGGGTCCTAGCAAGAATAGAAGCAGGAGAAGGAGGAAAAAGGCAGGGTTTTTTTCCCCCCCATGGAGCCCCTTCAGCTTCCCTGTCTCACAGTGATGGCCATGTAGAACACCTCACCCAGATCTGAGGGGAAGGTTTCCCAGCGGGAGTGACATGGAAACTGAGCTGAAAGATGAACGGGGATAAGCCAGATGCAGGAGAGAGGAAGTTGCAGACTGAGGCCCAGCAAGCCCACAAGTGGGAGAATCTACATTCCAGAGCCTAAAACAAGCCAGCATGGCAGAGAGAGGGAGTGGAGTGCCTCTGCGTACGTGTGCGTGTGTGTCCTTGAACAAGTGTCAGTATGTTGGGCGTGAGGCCAGGTTACAGGCATCAGAAGACCTTCTCCTGAAGGCCCTGAAGGTTTTCGGCAGTTATTCCATTTCCCGGGGAGGTGGAGAGTGCATTGGCCAGTGGCCAGCCTGAAGGCCAGAAGAGGAGCTTGGCTATCAGGTAAGATGATCGGAGGCAATGGGATGTAAGAGACATTAGGAGTGGAATCCACAGGGTTTCGAGGTGGAAGACTGATGGGGATAGCCTGAGTTGCAGGCCCGGGCAACTGACTAAACGTTGACATTTTTGGTAGTAGATGCAGAACCATTTACCAAAGGCTGCAAGGAGCCAGAGAGTCCGTATTTCTATTTTATTTGGAGAAAGTTTCAGAAGTCATCTTAACAATGAGAAGTAACAATACTGTACTATTTCATGGTACTTTTAATATTCATGTGTATTATCTCAATTAGCCTTGAATCACAGTAAGGTAGAGAGGAAGGATTTGAGTCCCACTGACCTATAAAGAGTCCAGGGGAAAGTCCTTGTTCCTCTACTACCCTGTTCTTTTATTTTATTTATTTTTTAAGATTTTATTTATTTATTTGACAGAGAGATAGAGCACAAGTAGGCAGAGTGGCAGGCAGAGGGAGAGAGAGAATCAGGCTCCTCACCGAGCAGGGAGCCCGATGCGGAGCTCAATCCTAGGACCCTGGGATCATGAACTGAGCGGAAGGCAGACGCTTAACCAACTGAGCCACCCAGGCGCCCCTACTACCCTGTTCTTTTAGAGCAGGGACACTACCTAGTTTTTACAGTCTGTGAGCTGAGAGCAGTTTTTACATTTTTAAGTGGTTGAAATTTTTAAAAAATCAAAAGAATATTTCGTAACAAGTGAAAATTATATGAAATTCAATTTCAGTGTTGTAGGGGCAAGGGCAGGTCGCCTCAAGATAGGCCACTTAAAAAAAAAAGATTTTATTTATTTATTTGAGAGAGAGAAAACATGCAGGTAGGGGGGCAGAGAGAGAGGGAGAAGCAGACTCCTCACTGAGCAGAGAGCCCAACGTGGGCCTCAAGTCCGGGACCCCAGGATCATGACCTGAGCTGAAGGCAGATGCTTAACTGACTGAGCCACCCAGGCCTTCCCCAGATGGGCCACTTTGGCAGGAAGATTATTTTGAGTTAAAAGAGATCAAAAGCCAGCAGATTCAAGAAAAGTGCTTTACTTCGCCGGCAACTATACCAAGAAGAGAGCTACCAATAGAGGTTTCTCTTTCCTTAACAAACTTAGGTGCATAGCAGGGCAAACTTTGTTTTCCAGACTTCTCTCACCTTCCTGCAAATGGTCTTCCTTCCTTTTGTTTTCCCACACCCCGCCCCCTCCCCTGAGCTCAGGACACCGGATAAGCCTCTGTAATTTCAGGCTGTGGGGATTACTGTATTTAGGAAATTTAATGTGATTTTCTCCTGTTCCTCCCGCTCATGTCAGTTTGATTCTTCGTCCAGCTAGAAGGATCTTGGAGAGCAGAGGAAATCCGTCCTCCCCAACAGTAACTGTAATTAAAAGTTTATTGATACAGGGCGCCTGGGTGGCTCAGTGGGTTAAGCCTCTGCCTTGGGCTCAGGTCATGATCTCAGGATCCTGGGATCGAGTCCTGCACCGGGCTCCCTGCTCGGCAGGGAGCTTCCTTCTCTCTCTCTCTCTGCCTACTTATGATCTGTCTGTCAAATAAATAAATAAAAATCTTTAAAAAAAAGTTTATTGAAACAGCCACACCCGTTTATTTTACGTGCTGTCCGTGGCCGGTTTGTTGCTACAAAGTCCCGCTGGAGCAGTGTTAGAGAACGTAAGTGGCCGGCCAAGTTCAAAACATTTACCTTCTGGCCCTTTACGGAGTTTTCTGGCCCCTGTTTTACAAGCACCACTGTCTTGCTTTTCCCAAAACCACACAATGAGCTTTCTGGTCTTCAGAGGACAGGAACCGGCTGCCATGCCTGGGCCCCTGGTTAAGTTTTCCAGCAATGAACTAGATCGGTGCACTCACCGGCTCCCGCAACTCCCCCCTGCTCTGGGAAAACTCTCCAATGCCTGCACCCCACAACCACCGAGCTCTTAACCAACTGTCTCCCCACTACAGCGTGTCTCTTTTTCAGGCAGGAGCACAAAAGTCTTGGCTTTGCGGCTCCCCCACCATCGTGTAGCACTGAGGGAATACCCAGCTCACTGACTTGTCCCTACGACCCTACCAGGTGGGTTCTGTTCTCCCCATCCCCATTTCACAGTGGCAGGACTGGGGGGGGGGGTGGGGGCAGAGAGGCTGCGCCACCTGCCCCACCTCGCGCAGGTGACAAGTGATGGAGGCACAACTGGAACCCAGAATGTCCGGATCGGAGCGCCTGCCCGGCTCAGAGAGCGGCCCCATACCCTGCAGTGGGGTGGGTAGCATCTCTCCCGGGCGAGAGCGGCGCGGAGGTCGCGGGGCAGCAGAGCAGGCAGGGGAGGGGCGGCGCGCGGCGCGAGAGGGGCCCCGCGGTCCGGAAATAACGGAGCGTTTCCCACGCCCACCCCCCGCCCCCAGACCCGCAGACGCTCGCCTCCCGCCCCGCGGCGGTGGCGGCCGGCGAAACGCTGAGTCACGGTGAGGCGGCCGGCCCGGCGCCCTCCCCGCCCTGCGCTAAGTGCCGGTGCCCCGCGCCCCGCGCCGCCGCCGCGTGGGGACCCGAGGCCCGCGAGGGTGCTGCGCTCCCGGCGCCGACCCCGCCTTCCCCAGCAAGCCCGCGACTCGGGGCGGGGGGGGGGGGAGGCTCCCGGGAGGTGACGGGAGATGCTTAAATAGGACTCAGACATTGGGCGAAAGTGCTAGGCGGCTTTCCTGTCTGCAAAGCACTGCGGTCTGGTAAGCACCTCGTCGGCTGTTCGCCTGCGTAGAATTTACGGGGCGGGAGTTTGGAAGGACCTAGAAGTGGCGCGCGTAGGGGTAAAGCCCTCCCTGGTTGCTTGTGGGGAGGTGATGTCGGTTCTGTACCGCCCTGAGGATTGAATGCCTTTCTGAGCCCCCACAGTCCAGCACCCAATAAGTATTGATTGATTGCTTGCCCCGGGCGGGGGTGGGGGGACTCATTTTGACCGACGGGCCGGCCATTGCCGAATGGAGCGCTCTGCCCAATAGCTAGCATTCCTAGAGGGCTGACCACACTCCTTTGAGGTAGGCAGTCTTAGTACCCCTAGTTCACAGATGGAAAAACTGAAGCACAGAGAGGCTCAGGAAGTGGCCCCGGGGCACACAGCAGGTGCCTGGTGACGCCGGGATGCAAACCGGGGCTCTCGGGTCTATGCTTCTTGCCAAAATGTCTTTCCTGATTTAAGTAGGAATCTTTGAAGGAATGGGTTGTCTTTCGCTAGAAAATGAGTTTTAGAGATTTGGCGGTACGCTGTGCAAGCATTTGAAGTGGCAGAGAGATGGATGGTGTTTCTTCTGGGATTACTCGGTTCAGTAGAACCGCCCGCCCACAGAGGGAAAACTCTTTTGAATAACAATGGCGGGGTATAGACTGGTCTTCAAATACAGGACTGCTGTCAAGGACACCTCCTCCTTTGGTTTCCTGCGCTCTTCCTGACTTCCTTCCTGACAAAGCTCAAAGATTTCTTGCCGCTGAACTTGGCCCTGAACTTGAGGGATAGATGGATCTTTGAATTTGGTGATCCTCGAAGATCCTTTCAGTGCCAAGATCTTAAATGTGTTCTGGTGAGAGTCACAGACCTCACGGATTTCCTCCGTGTTCCCATAGTCACCACGTAAATCTCTCCCAGCCTCACGGTAGCACCTACCTCGTGGGGCAGAGATGAGGGGGTGGGGGAGGTTGAGAAATTGCAATGAGATAAAGCAGATAAAGGGGCGCCTGGTTGGCCCAGTCAGTCGAGCGTGCAGCTCTTAACCAGGAGGTCCCGAGTTCCAGCCCCACGTTGGGTGTGGAGCCTGCCTCAAAAAAAAAAAAAAAAAAAAAAAGGCAAGCAGATAAAGCACTCATTAGAGGTTAGTAAGTGCCCAGCAGAGCTGTTATTGCTAAACCTTGTAAAAGATGGCTGTAGGATTGCATGAGATTGCAAATGATTAGTGGTACTAATGTTTTAGTACTCATACATGTTCAGCAGCATTATTGTTTTAAATTTCCTAGCCCAGGTCTTCTACAGACTAAGCAGCCAATATATTGTAGCTGTTAATATTTTGGGCAGGTCTGAATTTAATATCCTTTATTTCGTGGTCTTTGGATGTGTCCTCCTTATGATTTTTCTTTTTTGTTGCCCCCCCCCCCCTTTGGCCCTCTAACTTCTACACCTCAGCGTAGGAACACTTTTGAGACTTCAGCATGGCATCCTCCAAGAAAGTGATCCTGTCCGTGCTCAGCCGGGAGCAGTCGGAAGGGGTTGGAGCCAGGGTCCGCAGAAGCATTGGCAGACCCGAGGTAAGCTGCTTGGGGAGCTGTTTTCGCGCTTTCCTGCAGAAGGCGCTGGTGGGACACTGAGGCTTACCTTGGGAAGAGAGGGCCTGGGACAATCTTGAGCTGCTTTATGGGGTGGGCCACAGGGGCGAACTCTGAGGGGGGCTCGCTAACTTGGGCCCAGAGGTCTGGCGCAGAAGGTGCAGCTGAAGCCTCTCCACCCCTCTCCGTATTCCCTCGTCCTATCCTGAGTTGAGCCACCAGCCTGAGCATGCACATCACCAGACATGCCTACCTCAGAGCCGCAAGTTGACTCCCCCGCAATTCAAAGCACCAAGGAGTAACATTAGGTCCGGGTTCCAAATTCCCAGGGGAGAGCATTTGCTTGGCTTGGTTTGGGTCCCGTCTCCCTGCCCCTTGGCCACTTAGCCTTGCCAAGGACTTGGGTTTATGGACAAACCACCGAGACCCACTCTGTGGACCTCCTGTGGGGATGGGGATGTGAGGAGGCTTCTCGCATAGGTGATTTTATTTTATTTATTTTTTTATTTTTTCATAGGTGATTTTAGGTTAGGTAGACCTCTTTCAGCATGAGAGAGCAGTTTTATTTGAAAATTTTCAGAGGACGTGGGACTTCCAGAAAAGAACATCTTATTTGTACAGAAAGGTATCAAGTGAGGGTTATAGCCCACGGAAAATAGCACTCGTCACCATCCCAGATTCCAAAAACATTTTTTGATTGAAGTATAACTAACCTATGACATTGTAAGTTTCAGGTAGACAACACAGAACACAGAGATTTGGGATTTGTATATATTGCAAAACAGTCACCACAGTCGGTCTAGTAAACATCTGTCACCATACGTAGTTAGACAACTTTTTTTTCTTGTGATGGGAACTTTTCAGATGTACTCTCTTAGCAACTTCTAAGTGTGCAGAACAATGATGTTAATTACAGTCACCATGCTGTACATGACATCCCCAGGACTTACTGATCTCATAACTTATAACTGGAACTGTGTACTTTTTGAACACCTTGATGTATTTCGCCCACCTCCCACCCCCCCACCTTTGGCAACAACCATGAAGCTGTTCTCTGTGTCTGTGCGCTTGGTTCATTTATTTATTTTTTGATTCCACACGTAAGTGAGCTCCTATGGTATTTGGCTTTCTCTATTTCACTTAGTATAATGCCCTCAAGATCTATCCACGTTGTTACACATGACAAGATCTCATTTTTTATGGCTAAGTAATATCTCAGTGTGTGTGTGTGTGTGTGTGTGTGTGTGTGTGTACACACATATATATCATATTTTCTTTTTCCATTCAGTGGGTGTTAGGGTGGTTTCCATGTCTTGGCTATTGTGAATAATGCTGCAATGAATGTGGGGGTGCAGATCACTTTCTGGAAGTTAGTGTGTTTGTTTTCTTTGGGTGAACACCGAGAAGTGGGATCTCCGGATCATATGGTAGTCCTATTGTTAATTTTTCGAGGAACCTCCTACTGTTTTCCATAATGGCTGCGCCAATTTACATTCCTACCGACAGGGCACAAGGGTTCCTTTTCCTCCACACCCTTCCTTACACTTGTTATTTCTTGGCTCTCTGATGCTAGCCATTCTGACAGGTGTGAGGTGATCTCTCACTGTGGTTTGGATTTGCATTTCCCTCCCTGGTGATGAGTGATGTTGATCATCTCCCCCTCCCCCCGCCCCCACCAGGGATTTTTGAATAAAGGAAGAAGTATATTAGGGAAATGGATTCTTTTTTATTTTTTTTTAAAGATTTTATTTGTTATTTATTTATTTGTCAGAGAGAGAGAGGGGGGAACACAAGCAGGCAGAGGCAGAGCGAGAAGCAGGCTCCCTGTGGATCAAGGAGCCTGATGCGGGACTGGATCCCAGGACCCCGAGGTCATGACCTGAGCCGAAGGCAGCGGCTTAACCGACTGAGCCACCCAGGCGTCCCTGGATTCTTTTTTAAAAATGAGGTCAGTTTGTTCCTCTGCCTAAAATCGGCTCTGGCATTCTCATGCTCTTTCATTTTCACCCATGAATCTCCTTGCGAGTCCCTCAGACATTGTTTTCCAAAGGGTTACACGCAAACAAGATTATTCTAAGGTCTAAATGGACAGTGGGTGTTGGGGACACGGAGACGGATGTGCTATCATATTCTACTACGCCACATCACTGAAAGAACAATTATGAGGAATTTGGACACCCATTAGTAAAGCCATTATTGTGTGTCGAGGGTAGCTAATTCTTTAATGACTCCATCTGTCAGGAAGCATCTGCTGAAGCTTTCTAAATATTTTTAGTCCTGTCAACCCCTTTCGTAGTCTGATCAAACCAACACGTTTCTTTTCAGATTAACATATATTTTTTAAGATTTTATTTATTTGATCGAGAGGGAGAATGAGAGAGCACAAACAGGGGAGCGACAGAGGGAGAGGGATACGAGCTCGTGACCTGAGCTGAAGGCAGATGCTTAACCCACGGAGCCACCCAGGTGCCTCAGAATAATATTTTTTTAATGTGTGAAATAAAATACATAGGATTACAAAGGAAATGGCAATATGGCGAGCAGAATATTACAAAACAAATTTGTAATCTAGTAATTTGCATTAAATAACAAGACTCATATCACTACCTAATTTCAAAGCTGCGAGGGACGTGGATAGTAATAGTTCCCTATACTGGGGCGCCCGGGTGACTCAGTCAGTTGAGCATCCGGCTCTTGGTTTCGGCTCAGGTCATGATCTCAGGGTCCTGAAGTTGAGCCCCGCCCCCCAATAAATAAACAAATCTTTTAAAAAGTAGTTCAGTATATCTGTAGCAACTGTCACGTTATATGAAACAGCTTTGAGTTCTAGTGGTGACAGGGCCGCAGGTGCTGGTGATTACTGTGCTGCTTTGACTGCATTCATGGTTAAAGTATTACATTCTGGGGGCGCCTGGGTGGCTCAGTGGGTTAAAGCCTCTGCCTTCGGCTCAGGTCATGATCCCAGGGTCCTGGGATCGAGCCCCGCATCGGGCTCTCTGCTCCATGGGGAGCCTGCTTCCTCCTCTCTCTCTGCCTGCCTCTCTGCCTACTTGTGATCTCTGTCAAATAAATTTAAAAAATCTTAAAAAAATAAAATAAAGTATTACATTACAGCCTGGAGATGGCTGCTGGGGACACTTGCTTACCAGTGTGAATGTACTTCATGACACTGAAGTGTTTACTTAAAAAAAAGTTAAAATGGTAAATTTTCTTATGTATATTTTACTACCAAAAAAAAATTCCAGATGAAAAAACAATTTTCAGTTAGAGGTTAGTGAAAATAAAGATGTAATTTTTTTTCCCAGCCGAATTTATAGCTGCCTTGAATTCTATCCGTGGTACCCAGTTAAGAGTCCCTGGCTGAAAACCCCGTGCTTTAAAGACCCCCACATTCTGCTGATTCAGAGGGTCTCCCATTTATGCCTCTACCCTAAGGAAAAATATGTGGATTGGAATCGTTCCTAATGCCGTCACCCTGGTTTAATCATAATTAAGACGAAGAATGTTTCTTTTTTTCTCCATTATACCTGTATGTTTTGTGTCACGGGGATTATATAAACTAAACAATTTTCTGTCCTGTTTTTTCATTTAACAGGGTAACATAAGCACTTCCCATGGAATTATAAATTCTTCATGCACATCTTTTTTTTTTTTTTTTTTTTGAGAGACAGAGAGAGAGAGTGTATGCACACATGTGAGGCCAGGAGGGGCAGAGGGAGAGAGAGAATGTCAAGCAGGCCCCACGCCCAGTGCGGAGCCCGACTTGGGGGCTTGGTCTCACGACCCTGAGATCAGAACCTGAGCTGAAATCAGGAGTCCGATGCTTAACCGACTGAGCCACCCAGGCGGCCCCTTCACGAACATCATTTAAGTAGCTGTGACATGTTCCCGTGTCCGGCATACTGTTACTGTCTTAGTCATGGACCTACTTTTGACCATTTAGGTTGTCACCATACTGTTTCAGCGCCCTGCACTCCATCAGCATGGCAGAAGGGCAGACCTCTCACCCTCCAATCAGCAGAGAAGGGAAGCAGTGATGTGGTTTCAGGGCGGTACGTTTTAAACTTTTTGCGCCAAGGCTTTGTCTCTGAAGAAACATCACCGACCCTTTGGAGCCCAGAGCTATTTTAGTGTAGAATTTACAACAGTGTTTGGTATGAGTGGCCCTCAGTGACCTGTTCCCTATGGCCATAAATGAGGAAGTAGAGGTATTTACAAAGCTTTCACGGAGCCCTTTGGTGATGAACAATAAAGCAGAGATGGAGTGGGGTTGGTTCACACCTTTCATTACAATTCTGTGTGGGCCAAGGCTGCCAGGCTGGAACGTGGGTGATTGCATAGCGCGATGTTTGAGGCTCCCTCGGCTGTGCTCCCAGCAGGAGGGAAGCCCACGACTCATTTGTACCCGCCTCTGGGCTCCCCTCCCCCTTCCACTTGGACACTCCTTGGTGGAACATGATTTTCCTGGGACCAGTCTCAGACATTTTTTTTTAAATCATGAAGAATTGCAAACCTAGAAAAATAAAGAAAAGAGTGTAATGAGTCCCCTTGTACCCAATCTCCATAGTGATCAACTCATGGACATTCTCGTTTCCTCTATATTCCCCATCTGTTCCTGCACTCAAAGTATTTTAAAGGTGAATCGTTCCATTTTACTTGTAAATATTTCAGTTTGTGTTTCTAAAAGATTGCAACTTTAAGAAATTAAACTATAACCCCATTACATACTTAAAAATTAGGAGTCTCCTGATATCGTCAAATAACCTTGAGGAATCTTGGTCCTGATTGATACAGCCCGCATAGATGGTGCTGTCCATTATCGAGGTCTCTGGGTGTTGAATCATGGTAGAGGGGCATGGAGTCAGAGCTCGAGTCCATTCAAGGATGAATCTAGACCTCAGTCTGGACTTCATGCTGCCAGTTTCCTTCTGCCTTTTCAGTGTTTTTTTTTTTAAAGATTTTATTTTTATTTATTTCTTTGAGAGAGAGAATGAGGGAGAGCAAGCATGAGAGGGGAGGGTCAGAGGAAGAAGCAGACTCCCCACTGAGCCGGGAGCCTGATGCAGGACTCGATCCTGGGACTCCGTGATCATGACCTGAGCCGAAGGCAGTCCCTCAACCAACTGAGCCACCCATCTGAGCACCCCTGTGCTTTTTCACTCTTACAGTCGGGCCCCTGCCTTGATGCTGAGTAGGCCCAGGAGGTAGTCCCAGCTGCTGGAGTCTGCCTTCCGACGGGCCTTTCCCTTCTGCTGCACCCATGTTGCCTGGATACAGGCGGGCATGGTGTTGGGTGTTGGGTGTTGGGAGGGCGGGATCTCACCTGGTCCCAGGCCACTGCCAGGACTTTATTGCCCCTCTGTCCGTGAGGTTTAGGCTCAGCTGTGCAACACAAAGCGGCCGCTAAAACCAATGGTTTGCCTGTGTAAGGATTTGTGTTTCTCTTTTGAAAACCCAAGGCCTAGGGTGGGCCTGAAGGCTCCCTGCTTTTCAGAGACCCATGCTCATTCTATCTTAGTTCATCATTTTTAGTTCCTTCTTAGTGCATCGCCTTATGGTCCGAGACAGCTGTTGGGGCAATAGCAACCATTGGGTGCAGAGAGGACGAAGAGGGCAAATAGCAAGGTGCCACTATCCATCTTTTTAAAAAATATATATATAAAGGATTTCCCTAAAAGCCTCACCCAGCAATCTCTACATACCTCTCATTAGCCAGAGTCAGTCATGTGTGACCACACCCAGCTATGAGGGTGCCTTGGGATGTAACCCAAGGACCACTTGGGATGTCTCTAGTACCTTCTGTGCACACAGAATTATTCTAGAGGCAGTGAAGCGGCATAAAAAAGCAATGTTGGCCCTATCTGCAAGGAACTGACATTCCTGGTAGCTAGGTCCAGGGCTTCCTGATTTAAATAAAATGCCAGGCAGCTGGAGCCTTACTAAGGGAGTGTCGCAGACTGGGCGGGTGGTGGCCACAGGTCTTGACGGGCCTTCTCAGGACATCAAAAGAAATAGCTTTGACGCTGCCACCTGAATTTGGCAGTTAAAGGATTTGTGGAACAGTGTGAGGGAAAGGACCTTCTCCTTTGGTTCAAAAGCTTTGAGAAGCTCATCAGTTTAATATGTAGAGAGAGAAAGGTGTGGATGAGTTGACGACCAAGTCAAAATGTAGAAAATCCGAGTTCTATCAATCAGATCCTGCCTACGGATCACAAGGCATGCCCTTGACATGCCCTTGAACACTTGCTAAATGTTTACTGAATGTTAGGAACTTGATTTTTTGATTTATTCTTTTAAAAGACTGTATTTGACAGAGAGAGAGAGAGAGAGAGCGTGCACATGCGCACACAAGCAGGGGGAGTGGCAGAGGGAGCTGCAGAGGGAGAGAGGGAGAAGCAGGCTCCCCACTGAGCAGGGAGCCCGACACGGGGCTCCATCCCAGACCCTGGGATCATGACCTGAGCTGAAGACAGACGCCTAACCGGCTGAGCCACCCAGGCAACCCCAGAATGTTAGGAACTTTAATAAGTCCTCATACCCAGCCCTGCAAATCACACTCTAGTACGGTAGTATGAGGCCGGATACTCTTGCTCGTTAGAGGAAGAGTGTCTCACACTTGAGCCCCATCTCTTGGCCACAAACACTACACCCTTCTGGCTCTTCTCGACCAGCCCCGGCGACTGCAGACTTTTGCTCGTGCTGCCTTTTCTTCCTCTGCGCGTCCCCGTGTCATGGATTGGTGACCAGAAGTTTCGAGTGTGCAATCGGTGTCAAACAAACAGTCCTTGCCAGGTGATGACCCTTGTCCTGCGAGCGGCGGATGGTGATGAGGGAGGTCCTGGAAAGAAGGAACCTCTGCTTTCCACCATTTATTTCATAGCAGGACATAACTTGCTCATGGGAAACTCTTTCCATTTTTTTTAACACAGTTTTTTTCTTTTGCGTGTATGTGTGTGTGACGGTATTTTTACTTCTCTGCTGCAGCATAATGGCTGGTGTCTTAGCTTCAAGTGTCCCGCAGAGTGCTTTGATCTTTAAGCCTGGCCACCACCTGTCAGCAGACAGCGTTGGCTCTCCTGTCCGTCCCCGTGACTTACTTATTTTGTGACTGGACGTTTCTACCTCTTCAGCCCCTTCACCTATCTCTTGGACACCACGCTGGTACCAAGAAGCAATACATAGTCATCTCCTCTTTGCCCATATTTTAATATCAGAAAATCCTAATAGCGTGGAACTAAAAAGCCACCTTAAAAAGCCAGCTGAAGCCTTTCTTCTGCATGTGGGGACGGTGTGGCTCGGAGACGGGTCGGTGCACACCCCGGCCACTGGTCTCAAACCCACGGCGCTCTAGGCATCGGCCCCGCTGCCAGGCACTCAGTGTTTCCAGTGCTTCAAGCTGTGTATTATCCAGTGAGAGGACTGATTTTCCCTGGAAGAGGCAGAGAGCTGGTGGGGGAGAGAGTCCATTCAGAAGGGGAGAGGGGAGGAGGAGGAGGAGGAGGAAAGGAGCGCGCTGTCTCCCGAGGGTGCAAAGGTGAGAGGGCGTGAGGGTGTGAGTAGTTGAGTGAGAGGAGACGGAAATATTGGGGACTTGCCAGACAGCAGTGAGGGTGGTTTGAAATGGACCTTGAGGTTGAAGCTCCCTCTTGGGTGTTTGGGGGGAGGATTCAATAAATGTTTTGCTTTTCAGTTACCTTTTAGTATTTCACTGCATGAAACACAGGACTGAGATGGGCTGCAAAGTGGCCCGGCTTTTTAATGGGTGACAGGCCACATTTTAAAGTGAAGGAACTGAGACTTGGTTATGTGAAAAACTTGAGGTAGCTTGTTAAATTTATGTGTGTGCACACTATCTGGTGTGTGTGTGTGTGTGTGTGTGTGTGTGTGTGTGTTTTCCCATGGAAAGTGAAAATCAGAGAGTTGAAACCAGAGATAGGGACAAAGAGAGGGTCTAGTACTCTCTAGAAATTTCTAGCAGCATGACCCAGTAGACACCCTGAGATAAACATAAAACTTAAAAAATGTTATTAGCTCACCTGCTAGGAAGCTGGAGAAAGGCTTAGAGTCTGAAAACAATGAGAAAGAAAGAAGAAAGTCTGAATAGTTTCATAGCCATTAGGGCAATGAAGTCAGTATTTTATTTTTTTTTATATTTTAATTACTTATTTGACAGAGGGAGAGATCACAAGTAGGCAGAGTAGCAGACAGGGGGGGGGGAGCAGACTCCCTGCTGAGCAGAGAGCCCGATGCGGGACTCGATCCCAGGACCCTGAGACCATGACCTGAGCCGAAGGCAGAGGCTTTAACCCACTGAGCCACCCAGGCACCCCGGAGTCAGTATTTTAAAAGCCTGTGACAAAGACGGCAGCTCCAGATGATTTTACAGATAAATTTCACCCAATATTTAATATTTAAGATACAGATAATTCCAGTACTGTGCAGACTGTCCAGGAAAAGCAAGCTCGAGGGAGTCCTCCCATCACTTCATGAAATGGCATCGCCTTGCAGTCAAGGCCAGACAAGGACAGCAAGTGAAAGGATAATCACATTGCTTTTATACACATTTTAGCAATAACCACCCAGATACAGCAATGTATTAAAAAGATAATATATCGCCACAAAGTTTGGATTGGCGAAATGTAGCAAACTTGGTTTGAGGTTGGTTAATCTAGTCACGTAATTTACCAACATTAAGAGATTACAGGAGAGGAAAAGTATCTCAATAATACAAAAAAGCGTTCAATAAAATTCAACAACTGTGTATGTTCAAAAAATTAGTAAACTAGAAGAAGTGGGGATTCTTTCTTCTTATGAAGAGAATCTGCAGAAAACCTGCATTAAACAACCTGTGTGGTCGTGAATCTGTATAAAATCGGAGAAAACAAGGACGTCTATTACTGTCACTTCTCAGCATTGTTTTAGATAACGCTAGCTTGCAAAAAAAATGAGAAAAAACCAGAACGTGTAAGGCTGGACAATGAAGGGGGAAAACGTGTTATTTGCTGACGGGTGTTGGTTGGGATATTATTCCCAAATATTTACTGCCCACCCCCTGTGGGATTACATACTCCCGCCAGTTTTAGGTACATTAACTGTGGGTCCCATAGGCAGGGTTTAAGTGCCCTCCTCCTGCCCTGGGCTTGGCCATGTCACATGCTGACACCAATGGGACGTGTTAACGTGATTGTGCCCTGTTGGCTGGGCCTCCATTTGCTCCTGTCCTTGGTTATGAGAACAGCATGTCCTAGATAGTGGACACTGTTTCAGCTTGGGATGAAGAATGACAAGCCATGTGGAGGCCAGCCAAGCCTAGCAAAACCCAGAGAAAAGCAGCCTGCCACACCTTTAATGCAACCAAAGGAACTTGTGAACTACTGGGCAAAAGCTTATTTTTTAAAAAAAAGATTTTTTTTTACTCATTTAAGAGATAAAGAGACAGCTCACGATCAGGCAGAGGAAGGGGGGAGAAGTAGACTCCTGGCTGAGTAGGGAGCCCAGCGTGCAGCTTGATCCCAGAACCCGGGGATTATGACCTGAGCCGAAGGCAGACACTTAACAACTGAGCCACCCAGGTGCTCCTGGGCAAAAGCTTATTGATAAATACACTGGTGATCTGAATGTCTGGAAAGAAAACCCAAAGTATGGATAGATTATTAAAATTAAGAAAAATTAAGATTATTAAAATTAAGAAAAAATTAAGAAAGAAAACCCAAAGTATGGATAGATGATTAAAATTAACAAGAGCTTAGCAATGTTCAAAAATCACTTTTCTACTTACATTTTTAATCCTTAGTAGCATACTATTCAAAAACACAATTTAAAAATCGTATTTACAATGTCATTAGAAATGTTAGCTACAAAAATTTATAAAAATCTATACAGAGTCTTTATGGAGAAAATTATAAACCCTATTGAAAGACATTTTAAAAGCCCCAAATAGGTGGAGATAAGTATGTTTATGTATAGGAATCCTCAGTATTATATAAATATCAACCTTCCCTAGGGACACCTGGACGGCTCGGTCGCTTAAGCATCCCAGGGTTGATTTCAGCTCAGGTCATGTTCTCAGGGTCGTGGGATGGAGCCCTGCCTCGGGGCTCCACACTGGGTGCTGAGCCTGCTTAAGATCGTGTCTCCCTCTCCCTCTGCCCTTCTCCCTGTGTTCATACATGTGCGCGCTCTCGCTCTCTCTCAAAAAAAAAAAAAGGTCAATCTTTCCCACTTGGCCCCTAGACTCAAAGCGATTCCAATCAGAAATACAACATTTCTATTCCCATAAGCTTTTAAGTTTAATAAAAACTTTTATAGAATAAGAAATGGCCAGGACAGCTGTAAAGATACGCTGACAGCTGCCTGATCTGTTTCTGCCTCTCTCGACCTTTTGTACAACAAAACGGACACTGACGATCCAGTTTTATTTTTACAGATAACATTTATGTAGATATCTCAGAGTCAGCGTGACCTAAAATGACTACCTAAAATAACTATTTCAGGGCTGCTTCTTCTGTTAGATTCCCTGGGCTTCTGGATGCCTCTCCCATCTTCCCAGGCACCGTCGCTAGAAACCTGGGGGCGGGGCATCCAGTGCTCTTCTGTTTCTCATTCTCCATCTTTACTGCCGTTGCCTGAGTGGACCTTTGTTTTTGCCTGGACTAGTGAAAGTGCCTTCTGAATATTCTTCGTCTCCTGTCTCTTCCTTCTCTCAGCCATCTTCCACTTGAATGCTAGAGTGATCTTTCGAAATCTGATCTTAACCTGATCAAAACCTGTCATCTTCAGGATAAAACCTCACCTCCTTTAAGATTTGGCCTCTATCCTCAGCCCATCTCCCATCATAATTTCATGTGTATCTTTGCCTGGATAGAGTAGTCTAACATATGTGTTAAATTGTCCTCCTCCAGAGCATTTATGATCATGCAGTCACTGATGGTTTTGTGTGTTTTTTTGCATCTGTTTAGGAAAGACAGTATCTTGTTTGTGCTAACCCTTTAGATCTTAGATGATCATGGAATGTTTTTCCTCTCTTTGTACTTCTTATAAAATCAGCTCTTTAACTTAGCCAATCCGTGTGTGTGTGTGTGTGTGTGTGTGTGTGTGTGTGTGTAAGTAGTTCTTGCCTGAAAATAACTGTCATTGCAAAAGTTTATCATTAGCTATGTCATTTTCGGGGAGTTTTGCTAGATCTATCCATGAATATAGCCCCGACTAGTGTGGTTTAAAAGGTATGTCTAATCTGCTGGATTTAATTTTTATTTCAGTTAAAAAATCTGGATCCATTTTTACTGTTTGATGAATTTAAAGGAGGTAGACCAGGCGGATTTCCTGATCACCCACATCGAGGTTTTGAGACAGTAAGTAAAATAATTTGACTCCAAAAGTGAGTATTTTTGAATTTGCCTCTGTTATTAAATCCTACTAATCATTTCTTTTTTTTTTTTAAGATTTATTTATTTGAGAGAGAGAAAGAGCACGTGCACGCGTGGGGAGGAGGGGCCGAGGGAGAGGGAGAGAAAATCTTAACCAGACCCTGAGCTGAGCACAGAGCTGTCTTGGGGCTCCATCTCGTGACTGTGAGATCACAACCCAATCAAAACCAATCAAGAGTTAGATGCTCAACCAACTGTGCCACCTAGGCACCCCCAAATCTAATAGCCACTTCTTGTTTTAAATATTTACTGACTTAAGTAAACTCTACACCCAGCGTGGGGCTCAAACTCACGACCCTGAGATCAAGAGTCGCATCGTCTTCTGACTGAGCCAGCCAGGCGCCCATAGCAATAACTTCTAATAGAAAACTCAAAGTTAGAAACTATGAATAGTAATTAAATTAATTTATGAGTTCTTAGCTATCGACTAGCTACTATGGCAAGCCACATACTTTACATGATGTATATTCAAATTTAAATATTTACTGTTTTTAATATTCTTTGAATTTGTGCAGCTGGAGACATTTTTATTTGAACAGTTAATAAAGAACAAGAATTGGCTGCTGGGGCACCTGGGTGGCTCTGTCATTAGGGTGTTCGCCTCTTGATTTCGGCTCAGGTCATGATCTCGGGGTTGTGGGATCAAGCCCTGTGTGGGGCTCATGCGCTGGCCGTGAAGTCCAGTTGGGATTCTCTTTCTCCCTCTCCCTCTGTCCTTCCCCCATCCCCCCACAAAAAAATGAATTAAAAAAAAGAATGGGCTTCTTAAAATATTTATATAATTAAAGTAATTTGTGATAGAAGAAACAATTTAAGATGTGATTTAAATAATTTTATGTAAAAAACCTAGTTTTTCTTCAAGAATATTCAGAAATGTGGGGCACCTGGGTGGCTCAGTGGGTTAAGCCTCTGCCTTCGGCTCAGGTCATGATCTCGGGGTCCTGGGATCGAGCCCCGCATCAAGCTTTCCACTCGGCGGGAAGCCTGCTTCCCCCCACCCCGCCTGCCTCTCTGCCTACTTGTGATCTCTCTCTCTCTGTCAAATAAATGAATAAAATCTTTTTAAGAAAAAGAATATTCAGAAATGTTTAATCTCGTAATATTTATACTCCAAAGACAATCCAAGAACACTATTAGTATTTACTCCCAAAAGGAATTATAGAATCAAACGCTGAAATAGAATATAGCCTAAAAAAGTAGGGTTTTTACGGTCATACCAATACATTTACAAATTTAACTGTAATAGTTGTAGAGATGGGGTGAACACTTATTTTCAGTTTTAGATAAGGAGATAAAAATGTATAATGCAATATTGTGGCACTTTAAGAGTCTCATTCTCCACATACACCTATATTCTGAGAAAACGCAGGGACAGTTAACGAGAAAATGTAGCCATCTGCTCCGTGGGAAGAACCTGTATTAGGAAACAGACCAGGGCTCAGTGTGTTTGTCAAGCCAGTTATTGAGTGAGTAAATATTTACTAAAGACTGGTGCATGAAGGTATTGGTGTCAGGCAACCTTTTGTAGGTTGGGTGTGTGTTTGTGTGTTGGGGAGGGAGGGAGGCTAAGGAAGAAGAAGGCTTGGCTCCTGCTTGCTTCCAGTCCCCAGTCTGGTTAAGGAGGTGAAAGATGGACCAGTCAAGAGTTAACCACTGCATTGTAAAGATTGAGTAAACCAAGAAGCTTCTGGAAATAATACGAAGGATCAAGGTAGTTGGACCGGTCTCCCTTCCTCACTTAGTCATTGGCCTTCTTTGTTAGCTTTTCGTGGGCATTTTGTCTTGCCTTACAGTGGTAAGGGAAACCATGCCTTTCACTTACCCTACACCTATGCTGGATTCTGACTCAGTTTCCAGAACACATCTCCCCACCATGCTCCTCTGCTTCTGGTTTCAGGACATCATCACCGCCTCCTCCCACAGCTCCAGTTACCACTGTACTCGTGCCCCAAGCTCTTTTCAGATGTCACTGTCTCCATCACGTTTCATAAGACAGTCTCAAGAGGGTGCACTTTCTCCT
>PISX010010475.1:0-70192 GCA_004024625.1 Mellivora capensis | reverse complement strand
TGGGCTGGTGTCCTGGAGCCCACGGGACGGAGGCCCACACTGCGTCCCTGCCCAGCCCCTGCCTTTCTCACCACGGTTCCACCTGTTAACGGACGGGACTATTTTTAACCAGCCTGCCAACACCTCTGTGGTTTTGTATTCCTCATGGTGAAATCCGCATCTGAGGAGGAGTTAGGGCTTCTTAATACCATAGAAATCTGGGGCAGCTCGTGTGGGAGGAGAAGGAGGAATTTCAAAGGGAGCCCCAAAGATGGGCTCTGGGGGACCCAGGAGGCACTGCGAGAATGGACTGAGCTCTGTGCAGCATGGATGTCCCAGGAGGATGAATGAGGACTGGTATCCTGCAGGGTTGTGCCTTCCTGTGGGCTGTTCTGGGGTTCCAGGGAGGACGAGGGGGTGATGGTGTCCCCAGCTCTGGACTCAGGATGGGGAGAGTAGAGGGCGTTGAATCCCTGAGATTCACTTCTTCAAGAATAGAGGGAAGGAGCCGCCCTGGTCCTGAGGAGAAGTTCCTGGGAAATGTCCCCAGGGCCAGATTTCTTCTCCTGTTCCAGATCCAGGGCTGAGACAAGTCCCTGACACCAGCCCCAGACACGCCCGGCCCTCGCGTGGGCTGCACGGCAGGGCTGCACCCCAGCCAGGGCGCCCGCCGACCCCCCAGTGCCTGGATGGGAGACCTACATCTTTGGTGGCCTGGAGGCATTTGGACGCAGAGACTGCTCTGGGGCCAGGCCACTCTCCGGGGCAACTGTCCTCCACGTCCTAACCCAGCCAGAGGCCCTCCCTGCCTGGGACCTCCCCGCATTTCCAGGGGGACAGGTGGGGGCAGATGGGGGGAAGAGCTGGAGAGGTTCCAACCACCTCCACCTGGATCGGAGAGAGCGCTCACACCTCATTGGCCAGAACAGGTCACGTGACCACCACCTGGTCTTGCCCCCTCCCCAGCCCCAGAAGGAGGACTTTGAAATGGGATCTGATGACAGGAGGGACTGCTCTGCCCCTCACATCTATCATAAATGAGCAAACAAAGGAAAGCTTGCTGGAGCCTGGGTCCTAGTCCTAGTTGGCGGGGTGGGACCATGGCCAGGAAAGCCAAGCGATGATTTAGATGATGTCCAGTTCTGGGAGGGCGTTGCCGGTCCAACACCTGCCAGATGCCTCACTACACTTCAACTGAATCCCTACTTAGGGCAATGGTTAAAAGGCGTGTCTGAGCGGGAGCCCGGTGCTGGGCTGTGGGGGTCTGGCTGCAGCCTGCCCGGAGTGATGGATTGCCCTCAGGGAGCTCGGCCGGCCCTGGGCAGGCGGGCAGGGAATGAGGCGTTAATGATGGATGACCCAAGGGGGCTGGTTTAATTTCCCACCATCGCCTGCCACTCCGTGGCTGTCCCCAGCAGCGCCTGCATCACTTCCCATGCTCTGCCCATCCATCAAGTAAACACAAGGTCAGAAGTCCTTCTCATTTCATTGCTGGGGGAGATCTCGCGCCGGGGGAGGGGGAGGGGGGCGGGATGTGAGCAGAGGTGAGAGTTCAGTGAAAGAGAAAGAAAGCTGTCGCTGGACACCAGCGCCTGGCCCAGGCTGGCCTGCATGGTGGGGTTATTTGCTGAGACCCCGAGGGGACTCGGTGCTGGCGGGGCCACGTCCTGGGGGCCGGCTAGCTCGTGCAGACCCTCCCCGCCTCTCAGCCAGCACACTGCCCCGGACTGCCTGATAATTGCACGATGGGGCCGAACCTTCCCTCCCGGCCAGGCTTTCCTCCTACGCCACGTTGCTGCTCCAGAACGGACTCGGTTTTCCCTCCCCACCCACGGCACCCCTGCCTGGCAGAAGTGTTGCATCCGTGAGTGTTGTTACGTGTGTGTTGCTGATTTCTCTTTGTCGGCGGAGAGCAGACAGGGAGAGCAGAAGGCCGGCCCGTATGTTGATGACAAAGCTCTCTCGTCGCTGTCAGGGACTGGTGCCTTCTTCCCTCCTGCCCCAGCCCTCTCTCCTGGGCGCTTCTTCTGAGCCCCACCCCCAGGGCCCCCACCTTGGTGAGTGCTTGGTCTGTCCAGGCAGGGTGGGAGGGCCTTTGCCTTTCTCTGAGCGCCACGCCTCCCGCTCTGGTGCCCACACGTGATTCGTCCCACAGTGGACTCAGCCTGCCACACTCCCCTCCCCGACGCGTCATTGCCAGCCTTTAAAAATAGCGTCATTGTTTCCTTCTGGCTATAAAGCTAATCTATAATGATTGCAAGAAAAAAAAAAGTTCAGAAAATTCAGAAAGCCTGAAGGAGGCAGTCCTGCCCCCCACCGGCTGCCGCCCGGTTCTCTGCAGAAAGATGCACGTGTCTGGACACGAGGGATGGCTCCGAGGACACTGGTCCACATCCACGGACGTGCTATGGGGTCGCTTTTGTGGCTACACCAAGACACAGCTAAGAGCCCGCATTTGAATCAGGCTGGGCGTGCCCATGGGTGCAGCAGGGAGCCCTGGGGGCCCGCGTCTCCCATTTGGAAACATGGAGTGAGGACGGTCCCGACCACCAAGGCAGCTCTGCAGCCTCAGAGAGAAAAGCTCCTTTGTGCACGGGGTTGGGTGCAGACTTTGGCCCCGCCGGCGTCCTCCACACCCTGGCTCCTGCTGGACCTGCTGCCTTGGTTCCCTGCTTGGACCCCGAGCTTAGTGCAACCTGTCCCGTTCAACGTCCCACGAGAGGTTTTCCGTTCTCCTCTTTAGACGACACAGCTGCGGTCCCGGGCCCACGAGGCGCTGAGATCACGTCCTGCAAGAGGGGCTGTGGGCCCGCCCGTCCCTCCTCGTCTGATCCTGAGTAAGTCTGAGGAGCCGATGGGGGATGTCTGACGTGGTGCCCAGAAAGCATCGCTCAGCGCCCAGAGCTCGCACACAGGCCACGTAGCCCAGGGTGGAGGGGCTGGCCAGAAGCCAGGCCAATCCGAAGCCCCCCTGCCTGGACCCCGGGGCGCCCCGTGAGCTGCGAGCCAGAGCCAGGCCCGCACAGCCACCATCATCCCAGGTGGTTCCTGGAAAGTGCTCCTGACTAGCCTTCTTCCAGGCAGCAAATGAGGCCCTGGGAGAGGGCGCAGGGATTCCAGCCCCCAGACTCTAGCTCCCTCTCTCCAGGGCAAGAGGATGGCTGGTTCGGGGCTGGCTTGCCCAGCGCGGAGCAGCGACCTGGCAGGAGTCAGTGCACAGATGAGGTCCACATGCCCGACACTGGGACGCCTCCCCTGGCCTTCCCTTGGCTGTGCCCTGGAGGACAGCTGGAGCTGAAGACCTGAGCGCCCGCGGAGCCCCCGGACGCAGGGAGAGCAGCTCATAGCGAGGCGGCCCTCCACGCAGGCTTATAGCCGCCGCAGGAGCAGCTCCCCTGGCCGCCCTTCGCGGGCCCCTGCACCGCCCCCCGGGGTCTCGCCCTCACCTCGGCTCTGGACTCGGCCTCCACCAGACTCTGCCAGGGCAGTCGCCAGCGGACGGCCCCAGCGTCAGCCCGGGTTTGTTGCAAGGCCATGCTAGTCTGGCTTGTCCCCGGCTGGGCGCAATCCGTATGGCAGGCTTTAATCCCGCAGGGCAGTCACCAGAGCGCCCGAGTCCCCCAGCCAGGGCCGGCAATGAGACCAGTGGCCAGAGCCTGGCACTCTCTGCCGGCTGCACAGGGTGACCTTGACCTTGGTCTGTGCCCGTCCCGCACCCTCTAGTGACCATGTGCAGAGGGAGGTGTGGAGAGCTACGGGTCTTCTGGGCGTGCGGCTCAGTGGGGTCGGGTGGTTGGTTGTCAGGCACGGGACAGCAAGGGACAGGTGTGTCTCGGGCCCAGAGCCCCCCTGCTCACCGACCGAGTGCCCACTGCTCTCTCAAAGCTGGGTAGGGGTGATAAGGCCCTAAGAGCCCTTGAGACAGGGATCCTGGGACCTGGCGGACCCTTCCTCCCCGGCAGGAGGCCTTGCTCCCTGGAGAGACCTTCCTTCCAGCGGGACTCAGATAGGCCTGACCAGACGCACAACCTCGGCTTCATCCTGGAAACTTCTCTCCCTGCAGACATAGGAATGGGGCTCTCGGGTCGCTCTCCTCCATGGTGTGTGGCCATCAGACGACCTGCAGCTCCCCGGGCTCCGGCCCCAACACCGTCAGCACCACCAGGGGCCCGCCAAGACCAGCTCTGGGGCCTCCGGGTGCTTCAGTCGTGGCATGACCCTGAGCCTCAGGCCGCGGCTTCTCACCTGCTCCTGCACCATCAACAGTCAGTGGACAAGACCCAGATGACTATCCAAGGACACGGCCACTGCCCTCCACAGAATAAAGATACTGACGGGAGGGACGGGAGAATGAACCCTGTGGGAGTCCTCGTGACCCCAGGGCTCAGCACTCCTGCCGCACCTGCTCGGCCCCTTGCGGGCCAGGCCTAGGATGGTGATGGGGCAGGTGTGGGAGCCGCAGGGCACGGGGTGCCTGATTTCCTCCCTTTACTGTGGCGGTGTTCAGACCATTTTGCCGAGAAACTCAAAGTCGCCCGAAACATGGCCCCAGACACTGGGCTGGCTCTAGACACGCGCCCTCCGTTTCAACTCCCCCAGCCCTGCAAGGCGTCTTTTCTAGATGAGGGAACAGTTTCGGAGAGGCAGAAACTTGCCAAGGGCCCAGTGGGTCGGCAGCTGGGATCCCCAGGGCAGAGAGGGCCAGGTGGGGCTGTGGGCACTCTGGAGGGGCTGGATTGTGTCCTGCGTCCAGCCGACCCCTATGGCCTCTCTCCAGGACCCCAACTCCCCTGGGGCCCCGCCTGCCCTGGGACCCTGCCCTCCCTGGGACCCCACCTGCCCCTGGGCGGGAACCTGCCTATCCCCCGGGACCCTGAGCCCCCAGACCCCACCTGCTCAGGCCTTACTCTCTCCAGGTGCAGACAGAGGTTGTGCTGCAGGACACGTCCTGCCTCGTGGCAGAAAACTTCAGCATCGCGAGGCCACCCCTCCTTCCCACTGGGGGCCAGAGAAGGGTGCAGTTGTGAGCTAGGAGTGTCCAGCCAAGGAATGGCTGACCTGTGGCTCTGGGACCCCGTTACACTGTGGTTACCCCCTACCGCCAGGCTCAGGACGGGGCCGACCGTGGACCTGCTCTGTCGGGAGCCACCCCCCTGGCTCCTCTTGGCACTAGTCATTCAGCCCCAGTGGCCTGGACTTCTCTCTGAGCGCTGACCTGGCTGACCCTGGCCCGGGGAGGGCGGGGAGAACGCGGCTGACACGGTCTCTGCCCTCAGGGACGTGTCCAGCCCCACCCGGAGACACCAGGCTGGCAGGTGCGGCCGCAGCACATGGTGATGTTGGAACTCCTTGCCCGCGCCCCCGCCCTACCCTGGGGACACACGGGGGCAGCTGGTGTCGGAGCCTGGAGCCGTGACATCCAGCTCAGCCCTGCCCTCTCACCTGGATCCGAGGACAGACGTTGTTCCCAGTCAGAGCTTTGGGGCCGAAGGTCTGCGGACGGTTCACTTGTGCATTGATGGTCCTGCTGACGGTGCCCGGCGCCTGCCACCCATACTTGTCCTGCCCCGAAGAGGCAGCGCGTGTCCCACAGAGAGACAGAGACACAGAGACAGAAAGAGGGGAATGGGGTGCAGTGAGAGGTCAGGACACCGGGGGCTGAGCTGGGACCAGGCTCGCCCCCTGGGATGTCAGGGACAGTCTCACCACTGAGGTCCTTTCTCCAACAACCCTGCCCTGCGACAAACGACCCTGGGGCGGGTCCCACTTTCCCAGAGCTCATGCCACAGGGGAGAAGCAGGTAGTAACCAAGTACCCCACATCAGCTTTTACGGAAATGATCATTGAAAACATTTTTTGCTTTTTATGGGATTTTATGGTGTCAGAGAAAGAGGACAAGGAGCTTGTGTGCCCGGACAGCACTGCCCTCCCCTTCCCCTCTTCCCAGACGTGCTCACACATGGGTGCACCGAGTTTTTCTGAACCGAGAGTAGGTTGGAGCCACAAGGCTGGCTGGTTGCCCTAATGCAAGAGCGTGCATTTCTTAGGAGTGAGGACAGGCCCCCGTGATCTCCGTGCAACAGGGACAGGTCCCGTGATCTCTGCGCAGTGGGGACAGGCCCCCGTTATCTCTGTGCAGTGGCCGGAGTCAGGAGACGGTAGTTTGCGCCAATGCTCATCCACGCTCGTGTCCACCCAGCTGAGGCCCTGCCTTCCTGGCGGGGGACCCCGGTGAGCCTGGCTCTGTCCATGGTCTCCTCCACCTGGAAGAGTTTCTCTTCCTTCACTCCCCAGCGGTCTGGCAGCGTCCGTGCGTTTATGTTTGTCCCCAAATCTCGGGGATGTCTGACCTGTGTCCTTCACATCTTTCTCGTCCCACCCTCCGGCGCAAGGAGACTCTGTTGGTTCTCTTGGCATCTTGCCGCTGGCCGTGGAGGCTGCGCTCGTGTCCCCAGCTCGTCCCCGGAACTCGTCCCCACCTGCCCCTCAGACGGCGGGCCTCCCGATGATCCGTGCCCACCCTGTGCCCCGTCCCTCCTCCTCCTGCGCCGGCTCTCCAGGCCTGGAAGGGCCACGTGATTCTCTCGTGTTCTCATTTGTGTGGAGGCTTCCCGCCGACAGACGCGGCATCCCTCCTGCCAGGCACCCGACCACGCCCGTCTCAGCGGCTGTCCCAGCATCGGGGATCTCGGGCAGCGTCCACCTCCCCTCCCCGTGCACAGGCCACGTCTTCCTGCGTGCACCTGCCCAGGCACTTACTTGCGTGGTGCTGGCCCGGGACGCTAGGGCGCCGAGACTCTGGATGTCTCCGTGTCCTGCTGGACAGCGTGTGGCTTCGTCCTGACCAGCAGCTCATTTCCCGGCCGGACGACGGTTTGATTCTTTGAGGCTCAGTTTTCGCTTTTCTCAGGAAGTTTCTCCGCCAGGCTGGTCCCACTCCTGAGGGGAGCCTGTGAGGCCCCGGCTGGCCCACAAGCCCCGCCCCTAGGCCGCGCCCCAGCCCCGCCCCAGCCCTGCCCCCTAGGCCCCACCCCTCGTCACTGATGGCCCAGAACTCCTGTGTCCTGCGGAGCAGGGCTGCGCTCCCACCTCCCGCTGCCCCACGCATCTACTGGGGGGGGGGGGTGTACACCTGTTCTCACCTGCTGTGCATCATGGGGAAAGGTCGTGTCCCCCCCCGCCCCGCCCCCCACACAGAGCTGGCCATGCGGGAGATCCCAGTGAGTGGGGGATGCCTCTAAGGAAGTGGAGCCACAGATGGCGACAGGCAGGGAGGAGCCTGAGCATCCCTTCAGATGAGGATCTGGGCTCCCCCTCCGGGCCCTTCCCCGGGGCGCTCCTGGCTGCTCACTGCAGGGACTCACCTGAGCCTCCCGGCCCCAGGGTGGACGGCTTCACGGAGGGTATTTTTTCCAGACAAAAGGAACCCAAGACCCTTGGCTGGGAGAGATTTATGGGCTCTGTCTCCAGGTCTCACAGGCCCTTCATCTTCCGTGACCGAGGTGCCCCATCTCCACCGAAGCCCATGACCCCTCCCTTTCCAGAGGGACCCCAGCGACCGAGCTTGACACGGGGCGTGGAGTGATGGATGGTTCCAGTTTCCAGGCTCGTCTGCTCTCTGGCGCCGGTGTTGGGAGCAGGAGGGCGCGGGCCACAGTCTCCCCATGGCCTCACAGACCTTCACTGGTCCTTCTAGACCGGGGGCCCAGCTCCGGCCTGCCTGAGACACCTCTGTGGCCGTCCGGGGACTGCTCCCCTTCTGTGGCCGCCCTTGTGGGGGGAAGGGTTGGAGGAGGGCGTGCTGGGAGCCAGAGCTTCGGACCCAGTCTTGTACGCGGGTCCTTCTGTCTCCTCCAGGTCCCTGAAACCGGGCTGCAAGGGGTCCCCCTGAGGCCAGCGGCACCAGATCAGGGGACACCTATGTGGTTTCTGCAGAGGCAGGGCTGAGGCCGTGGCTCCAGGCTGAGCCCCACGGAGCCGTGGGCACAGGGCCAGCCATGAGTGGCCGCCACACACAACCCGGGCGTCCCCCAGAGCAGGAATGGTAACAAGGCCTGAGAAACAGAGTGTGAGAACACAGCTGCGGCCCCCACCTGGCTGGGACACATGTCCCCATGAGCCTGGACATGCTGGTGTGTCTTTGGGGTGGATCACGGTCCAGGGAAAGGGCTCACTGTTCAGAGGCCCTGGGGACCGGTGGCCCCAGGTCTGCTCTTTCCGTGACAGAATTGACTTGCCGGTTCTGGGCCCTGCGACCCGGCTCTGTGCGTGGGTCTCGGAGGCTGTGACATGTGGTTGGCAGACCCCACCCTTAAGAGGTCTGTGAGGATCTCTGCCCCCTGGGATCCCCGGAGAACCCTAAGAACAGAGAGGGGATGTGTCTCAGTTTCTGGTGTCCCAGGAGGCAGGGGGCCCCAGCCCCGTTGCTGAACTTGGAAAGCTGTTCAAGCCGCCGGCCTGGAGCTGGGGAAACATCATCCGAGTCCGGCATCCACACGCTGCTGAGGGTCTGTCCTGGGGCCCGTGGCCTCTGTCTGGGATGTGCATGGGCTGCTGTGGGCTTTACTCCCAGGAACCCCAGCCAGGGCCACTGTCCCAGGGAGGGCCCCGTCTTGGGCCCTTCTGATCCACTCAGCAGCAGCCCAGGCCCGGCCGCCGAAGGGACTCAGGACGAGCTGCTGGCCTGGGCCGACGGACACGGTTCCTGCTGAGAGGAGGAGACAGGGCGGTGTGTGGAGGGGCAGCCGGAGCTCGGCTGACCGGCTGCAGTGACATGCACGTGCCAGTCCCCGCTGGGGCAGCAGCCCTGGAGGCGGAAAGCCTCGCCATTTCTCCAGTTAGCCTGGTCTGAGGGTCTTCAAGGCTGGTGCTGAGGGTTTGTGCCCCTGACCTCGGCGGGCTCTAGCTGCATCCCTGGCCCTGCTCACCTCTTGTGACCAGCAGCCAGCGGGGAGGGACAGCACGGCCCTGTCTTCTCTTCCCTACATAGCGCCTCCTCTGTGACGCCAGGAGACAGTGGGCTGTCCCTGAGCCACTCTCCTGGCTTGCCAGGTCCTGGAGCCTCTGACAGCTGTTCCCTGCCCGGGCCACCCCCCTGCCCAGGTCACCGGGTCCCTCCCCACCTGTTCCGGGCCCTGTCCAGTGCCAGACACAGGGGCCGCTGACAGGGAGCCGGCATTTCAAGTGCTCCAGAGACTCGCCTGTCCACACACGGTGGGTGGGATCGTGTCCCCACAGGGACACTGAAGTCCTAAGGCCTGGCACCTGAAGATGTGGCCTTATTTGGAGATAAGGACTTTGCGGTAAGTAAGGTGTCGTTAAGAAGAGGTTGTGTTAGGGTGGGTGGGCCCCGATCCTCTACCTGGTGTTTCTGGTGTCCTGTTAGGCACCGCGGGTGAAGGCACAGGTGCAGAGGGAGGGAAGGCGGGATGGGGGTGACGGGTACAAGCCAGGGCACTGCCAGCCCCGCCAATGCCGAGATCTGGGACTTCCAGCCACCAAAGCCGTGTGAGAACACATTTCCCCTTGATGAGCCGTCCAGCTGTCGTACTCGGCCACGACGACCACAGGAGATGGGTACGCACGGGCGCCGGGCCTGGCTCCCGCCCGTCCTTGCACACGGCCTGCTGGAGAATGGCCACAGCTTTATCTCCACCACGTTTGGTGACCCGAGCCAAGCCTGCCTCCAGCCAGGCTCCCTTCCCCATGGCCCCATGGCGGGGCTGGGGCTGAGAACCATCCCCTGTGCTTCAAGGCAGTGAGTTTTTGAGAAAAACCAGTGGACCCTGGCCTGAGCTGGAGGAGGAGGTGGCGGCCAACAGGCCAGCAAGGGGGCGGGTCTGTAGCCTGTGGGGCTCAGGGTCCTGGCCGTACCACCCTGACCCTTCTGGGGTCATAGAGATGGTCAGGGACGCACTGGGGAAAGAGGGAACCAGTGTTTGGATCCCTGCCTGTAGCCCCAAGGCTGCTTGTGAGCGGCTCTGGCCTTGGAAGGAGCAAAACAGGATAAAATAGCAAAAAGGACGGAAGGAAGAGTGTCAGGAGTGCCTCCCGGGGGTGACGGTTACTCCCTGTGTGAATGAGCCACCCCAGGACATTTGGTTCAACTCTGCTGTGGGCGTGTCTGGCGAGTGTGGGCCTCGTCCAACCCGGTGCCGGCCTCCACAGAAGGAAAAGGCAGAGGGGGAGGGGAGTCCCCCCGTCTGCCTGCTGGTCTTCAAGCTTGCACTGGTCCCCTCCTGCCTCAGCGTGGGCTGCACTGGGATGGACACCGGGGCTTAGCTCGCTGGCCACCGACCTCGGGGCCTCTCAGCCTCTGTGACTGTGGGAGTCTACTCCTCACAATGACTCTCTCCAGACCCTCCTCCGCCTGGGTCTGCTTCCTTGAGTCACACAAGGCGCTGGGAGGGGCTGGCAGGAGGTGGTGGGGGGACGGCTGGGCAGAAGGTCCCGGCGGGGGAGCCCGGCCCACCCACCAGCGGGAGGAGCGACCACCCTGACTCCCTGATTCCCTGACCGCTTGCCTAGGGGCAAGACGGGTGGCACAGACACCGCCGGGGTGTTCTGAGGACTGAATGACATTGTCGGGGGCCCAGGAGCCAAAGCTGGCCTGTTTTTGTCCATCAAGTCTTATCAGCATGCGGCCACCCCCACTGGCTGCCCCATCCTGGCTTCTGCTGCCCTGACCGTTAGGACGGCCCCCGTGGCCTGCGGACTTGGAGCGCTCATACCCGGCCTTTTCTGGAGCGCACCGGCCCCCCCGCTGCAGGAGCTGGTGGGCTCGGGGGCCGCTGCCCTGTGCCCCAGGCTCACCCACGCATCAGGACTCCCTATGCTAAGAGGGGCCCCCCAAGGTCGCTCCCATGGGGATCGCCGCGGGCAGAGGCCTGGCGCCATCCTCCCTCGGCGTCCCCTCCTGCCTCTGGCTGACCCCCCGGCGCCCATCGCGGGCCAGCGCCGGGCAGAGGTGCTCCTGCTAATGAAGCTACTCCCGCTACCGAAAGCCGGTGACGGGGCTAACGGACCAGCCATCTGATGCATTAACCTTTCAAAAGGGGCGTCTGAAAGGTAGAAAACCCACAGGATTCTGAGCGAGGCATCGGAGCAGGTGGAATGACAAGGCAGCCGGAAGCTCGGGGCTGAGGGCAGCGGCTCGCAGGTGGGGACCGTCCTCCCGCCCCACGGGTGCCGGCTCGCACGCGTCTCTTTCAGAAAGCAGGCAGGACAGTGAAGCAGTGACGACAACGTCTTTCCCCCACTCGGGGACGGGGGTCTGCGGGGTTTGCCTTGAGAGCGGGGGACGGGGGCGGGGTAGCACACAGCTGAGCCCCTCCTACTGCCTCCTTTCCTTGAAGACCGTCCCTGGAGTCCCAGAGGAAAGGTGGCTCAGGGCACCCGAGGACGTGGCAGCCGGAAGCAGGTGGCCCTCCTCGGGTCCACCCACCCTCACCGCCGCTGAGGTCATGACCGTCACACAGCTCCGTGCAGCACCTGGGGCCTGGACCAGCCCCCTGGGAAGACCCCCAAACCATGCTGTCTTCCGTTCGCAGGTTCCCGTCACCCAGTGCCCACTGTGCACCCAGCTGGACACAAGAACCCTTGGTCAGAGAAGCTTTAAGGAGGTGAGTGTGAGAGGGATGATGGGGGCCTTCCTGGAGGAGGGGATTGAGCCTGTCAGCAAAGGACGTGGGTCCTCCTATCCTCCTTGGGCTGCAGTTCGCCAACATCCCTTCCTCCCTGGGCCACGGGGACATCGGCCGCCTGGAGCCCAGGCTGGGTCTGACCGCTCCTTCCCACGTTACCCCCACCCCAGGAGCCCCCCTTGAGGATCTGCCTGCAACCTGGGACACTTTTCTTCTGTCCCTCATGCACACTGAGCCTGTCCCCATTGCAGCCGACACTCTGGGTGACATGCCCTCCCCAGACGCCCACAGTCCCTGAGGCCGGTCCCCTTCCTGCCCATCTCAGGAGGCCAGTGGCCGAGGTGCCCGCCCCAGTCGCCCTCTCTGTGGGGACAGGGCCTGTCTTGCCCTGTTGTTCAGAGCCTGGCACACAAGCGGCATCTATAGATGCTCCCTGATGGGGCAGTGGGGGCTCCCCCACCCAGAAGTGCAGGGAAGTGGGTTTCCCGTTGTGAGTCTCCCAGCCTGTCTCTGGGGGGCGGGTGGGATTTCCCACAGGTGGATTCCTCCGCAGAGGAAAACCTGAGGTGTGGGGAGTACCGTCTTCTATGACTGGCATCACCCTCCCGTCCCTGGAGGGAAGTTCTTCCAGCAGGAATATGCCTGATGTTTGCTGAAATGAAGTGCATTCGGGACTGACAGAATTTTGGTAAAAATAACAAAATCCCTTAAACATCTTGTTTTCCGTTGGCTGCTCTCCTGGTGGCTTTGAAAGGCACTTGGACACAAGCGGGGCCCTTCCCAGCCCGAGAATGTCAGTGGCTGATGGATCGAAATGAAAAACGGCGCAAGAAGAGGAGCCTGATTGAGAAATTCTCCTGATAAGCATTTCAATGCTTCCCCAAATTGATTTCAGATATCAGGATCCCTGATAAAGTGGAAATTTACAGTCTGACTCCTAAAATTCCTTCTCTATCATCGACTCAACAGACGGTATTTCTTGAGGCCACCTTTAATAGCCCTAGAAATTAAATTAGTGAAAAATTGAGAGCTCCCGTAACATTAGAAGTCATCTGTGGCTTCAGGAACCCGGTGAATTTCCACCCACAGAAGCAATCCTATATGAAAAGAGGTTGGAAATGACTTTCTGGTGTAAAATAGAATTGGGTATCTGTCACCCGCTTGGCTCTTTGGGCCAAACCCAGGGGCTGGGGCTGCAGCCGGCCGGTCCCTCCCATGGACGAGCGGCCGAGTCAGCAAGGGTGACCTTGGGGCCGCTAGCGTGTGCGTGGTGTCACGTCCCTCTCAGGCAGAGGAAAGAGGCACCGAGGTTCCCGCAGTCACGCTGTGTGTCAGGCACACACGGACACAGACTGCTCATGGGGGTCGGCACAAAAGTCCCCAGTGAGAGCGACAAGGAGACGGGGCTCGGGCTCTGGCCATGCCTGGCTGTCCCCATGTCACAGGCTGGGAGGGACATAGCCAGCCCCAAGTCTGTGTCTCTTGGACCCCAGACCCAGGTGCTTTCCTTGGCCCAGGGGCAGGTACCATGTGACCAGAGCCTCTTCTGGCTGGAGGCCAACGTCAGCCTCCCACGAGCAGGAGCCAGGGGTCCCTGGCCTCTTTCCCCGCTGCCACATTGGACACGAACCGCCATTCTCTGGTCGTGCTAAGCCATCTGCTGTTCGGAAACCCTGAAACACGTCACCCCTGAACTTTGCGGCGAGCCCCATTACTGGGACCAATGTAATGAATAGCCCTTCCCAAGCTCTGTGGTCCCACGAGTGTTTCACGGCCTTAGGAGGACCCCGTGATGCGGCTCGGACGGGGTCTGGCGCCCAGCGGGCGGTCCGCGAGAACCGGGGTGCGTCCCGTTTCCCTCTCACGGGACTTGCGTTCGTCACGTGCTCCTTCCTGTTTTGCTCACCCGATGGCGCGCCTCTTCCGTGGGCTCCTGCTACGGATGCCAACTAACTTGGCTTCCAAACTGGGCCAGGAGACCCACCCCGAACACGGGGGCTCCCTTCCTGCCTGATAAAGCCATGTGTCCACAGTCACGTGCACCGGGAGTGGGGAGCACGGGCCGACGAGAGGAACGACTCGCCACGCGCAGGAGCCTCCCTCGACCGTGGCTCTGGGAAGAGCTGAAGCCGCACCCCCTCCCGCCCCCTCCCCACCTGCACCTGACACCTCATGCCCTCGGCCCCAGGGCAGGGAGACCTGCCCTTGGCTCCCCGCTGGCCTCCCCTTGACCTGCGGGCGTCAGCAGAGAGCGCACGTCTGCTGCGTGTCCCTGAGGCTCCCACATGGTGAGGCCACCCCATGTTGTCCCTCCCCGGGGGGGTCTTGTGTGCATGGGAGGGTGCCTTCTGGGGACCCCCAGGGTTGGGACAGCGGCTCCCGGGTGTCCAGCCGGGGAATTGGGGCCCCGGGGTCACAGTGACACCGCACTCCCATGACGTTTGAGACAAAGAAGAGTTTGGAGGAGCAGAGCTTGGAACAGCACATGTCTTGATCCCTCCAAGCCACTTCTGAATACCACCTGTTCCTTCCTAGGGTTCCTTCCACCAGGCAGCTCTGAGAAGCCCCCGGCCGCCAGCTGAGCTCTTCCCTCGCCCACCCCTGACACTCCCTGCTGGAAACTGACTCCGCTCCCAGAACATTTTCATGCATGTCTGTGGGAACCACGAGGACAGGACATTTTTCATCTGGACAGGGCAGTCTCGTGACCTCTCCATCAGGGCAAGCGCCCCTGTGCCCCGTCTCCCAGCACGCGTGCACACCATGAAGACACTCCCACCGGCCACCGGCCACCTGGCCGTCAGGGACAAGACGACTTCCGGTCGGCGCCGGGAGGCCTGTTCCCAGCTGGTCTCCCATGCCCGTGTCCCCTGCTGAGGAGCTGCCCGGGCCGGGACTGTCTCCGGTCCCCAGGCACCAGAGAGAGGAGGAGCAGGTGCTCAGTGGAAACCTGTATCCAGTGTCCTGGGGGTGTGATCCCTGGCTCACCCCCCGGCTCCTTACTGCCCAGTCCCCGGGTCTGCAAAATGGGAAGCACAGTAGCTGCCAGGTCACAGGACAACCGTGCAGATTCACGGGATTGCGCACTGCGGAGCTCTCAGAGCCTGGGATGTATGTGCAGCCCGGCAGAGTTGCTCTGGACGCTCCTGGTTCCATCTTCCCGTGCGCTGGCTTCGTCTTTGGGCCGGCGGTCCTCATGGTCACAGTGTGGTTGCCAGGAGCCACCCCTTGTCCTCAAGTCTCCTCCCTCCATCTCAGAGGAGCAAGGGCACATGACGTCAGGATGCGTCTGTTACGGCCTGTGTCCGGGCCACCCCCGTCACCGGAGGCCCAAGAATGGGGTCCGCACGCTGTCTGGTGGAGGCGGGAGGATCAGGTAGAGCCTTCTTTGGTAACTCGCGCTCTACCCCAGTCCTGCTGTCGTTCTCGCCGATGCCACGTGTGGCCCATGACCCAGGCCCCGTTCCTGAGCCACCTTCATAATCCAGATTCTGTTCCACTCTCGCTGCCTTTCGGCCCACACTGGAGGAGGTGAGCCGGTGGCCTCAACCTGGTGGGGGGCTGGGAACCCCCAATCTTCAAATAACAGATTTTTCCTCTTCTCGGCAGATAAAACCATTTTTTCCCCAAAGCAATAGAAATGTTCTTGCTCCTTTCTTTGCTGTCCACGATAAACGGAGAACCCCACGGCCACGTCTCACCCCTTTTGCCCCCAGACACCCGTTTGTTTGGTAACTGTTGCCTGTGTAGCGGGCTGGGCTGAGAGTGAGTCGGGTTCTCCTTGTTCTCGCCAGCCCCGGCGTCGGCCTCGTCAGCCTGACCAAACGGGGGGAGCTCGGGGCACCCTCCTTGCCTCCCCCAAGTCTGGGCCTCGTGCCCATGTCCTCGGGCTCCCGGGCAGCTCCACACCTTCCCCAGCTCTCCTCTGTTCTCGTGGGAGAGAAACGGATGGAAACCAGTCCCACCACCGTCCCGGGGCTGACGCAGGACCCCTCTCTGGAGCCGGGCAAACCTCTTGGGGCAGGGGGGAGGCCGGCATCAGACCACTCAGGAGTTCAGCAGGATGACAGCTATTCTCTGCAGGGTGGCTCAGTGGGGACAGTCTTCCCTGCCCTGTGCCAGGCACCCCTCATGCCTCCGACTGCTGATGGAGACGCTGGGCCCCTGGGGGGTTCAGCATCAGCGGTACAGCTGGGACTGGAGACGGATGGGGGCCATCACCAGCCCCCTAACCACACGGGTTGAGCCCCTTGGAGGGGATGTCATGTGAGGGTCCAGTCACCTTGGCCGTGAGACCCTCCCCGGTGCCTCCGTCAGAAATGGTCTCACTGCCACGCTCAGGTGCACTGATCTGTCTTATCTGTAGGGCTCACAGGGGCGGATAATACCTGGTCTATTTGCCCGGTATTTCTCAACGATGACCCCTCTCCCCTGGCGGCACCCTCTCGCAGGCAGCCTGCTAGCCTGGGCCCTGACACGGAGGGGAGGAAGGACAGAGTAAGGGAGCACACACACGAGTCAGCAGACTCTCTCATCCGCCCACCAGAGGCACCTGCCAGAAAGCGGGAGCATTTCCAAAGCAGTAGCTTTTGCTAAAAATACCCCCTTCCTCCCTCAGGCTTCCCCCTGAATTCCCCCTTGTACCATTCCTAGGGCATTTGGGTTATGAGCCTTCATTTGGGTACAGTGTAGACCCATGGCAGCACGGCGAGCTTTGTCTCCCGTGCAGGCAGGGACACCTGCTCTGCCTTCCTGTCCACTCCCAGCCCAGGAAGATCTCCAGGAGCCAAGCAGCCAAGCGGACTCCGGGTCCTGGACGCCTGTGTCTCAGGGAAGTGCCAGGTGACTGCCCTGCCCTTCAGCAGGGAGGACGTACTGGGACAGTCCCCAGGCCCACGAAGCTCACAGCCTCAGGGAAGCGCTAATTAGCATGTTGGAGATATTTTGGCTCCTGGAAGCTATTAATCCTGAACTACACCCCCACCTTGTAGGCAGGCAGAAGTCTGTCCCAGCCCTTCTCACAGCTCACCCTCCGGGCTAGGGGCCTTTCTGGGGGCACTGCTGTGGGGCTGGTCTTGCAGGGGTGCGGGGTGGAGAGACGGAAGGGCTCCCAGTCCAGCAGGTCCGGCGGAGGGACCAACAGGCGACACCTGTGTGAGGCAGGGGCTCGAGAGCCACCTGGCCAGCCATGAGACAGACCGAGTGGAGGGCTCAGGGCCCACAGCGGGCAGCTGCACCCATCTGGCGCCTCGGGCCTGGGGCACAGCTTCTCCGTTGCTTCCCCAGCAACAGGGCGTCATCCCACCTTTGGGCTCGGGTCTTCCCAGGTGGCGTCTGTGTCCTGTTGCTGCCCGGCCCCTCAATCCCAAGGGCTTCCCCCACCCGGGGCAGGGGCCCACGCTCCCCCAGGGGGGTGGCGATTTGTGTGGGAACATCCAGTATTCAGCCGTCTGTCCAGGGGTCACATGAGTCTGGAAGCAGGTAGGGTGACTGTGTCTGGAAGAGGAGGTTCCAGCAGGAACAAGAAAAGCCCTGGGGCTCCCATGAGGGCCGAGCCATCAGCACCCCCCGCCCCCCGCTCAGGGGCCGCTTCTCGGCAGGACCCTGTTGTGAAACCGCCGCGTCGATGAACCGTCACGCATGCGTGTACTCGGCACACTTCCTCCCGTGGCCCGTGGGTCAGTGGTAGGAGCAGAGCCCACGAGCCCCAGCAGCTGTTCTTATCAGAACGGAGAGACGGTCCCTAAGTGAGCAGCGTGACTCAGAGCGGGCAGGAGAGAATTGGGTTCTCTGTGAGGTGAGGAGTGGATCTAGCCGCACACAATCTGGCTGACCTGCTGTGGGCAGAGGGGCAGCATGTGCAAAGGTCCTGAGTTGGAGGCCAGCGGGACAGGTTTGAGGAAAGGAAAGGGCAGAGTGCTGGGGAAACCCAGATGCACTGTGTGCAGGGTGGGGCTCTGGCCGACTCCAGAGTGGGCTTCTTGGGAAGATGAGGTGTAGCCCCGGGGTCTGTTTGAGGACCCACAGTTTGATCCATATGGCCCTCGCCCGTGTGCTCCTGGGTGTAGGGGTGCCCAGTGAGTCCTGTGGAAACGAGCAGGTCAGCACCTTTCTCCTGCTCGGGAGGTGAGCAATGAAAATGACCCTCCCAGCTGGGCCAGAGCACCCGTGGCGAGACGGACTCCCCCAGTGGTGTCCAGCCTCCCGGCTTTGAAGCTGGGGATTCCCCGGGGCATGTGTGGAGGAGAAGAGAAGCTTCTATAGGGCTGCAGCTGTAAGGGCTTCCTGGGTCCACATGGCTTGACCATCCTGTTCCGCTGACGGGTGCTGGCTGGGTCCTCCTCCCTCTCCTTCCACCAGATTCTGCCATGTAACCATAATGCGTGTTGTGACCTCAGCCTCTGCCTCTGCCTCTGGCCTCCATGGGCAGGCTCCACAGGCCTCCCTTGGGACAGGCCAGAGGGGCCATGCTAGCCTGGGTGTGAGGTATGACATCCCAAAGGAGGGCTGGTAACATGCCAGGCCCCTCACAGCCTGTCCCTGGCTCCGGCTGGCTGTCCCTGCGGCCCACGTTCCTTTGGCCATGCTCACCTTAATGTCCAGGGGAAATGGCTGCATCCATAGAGGTAAGGGGCTGGGAGGAGGGAGCATTTGCTGAGTCATAATGGACCTGCTTCCCCTCCTCCACTCCAGCCATATCTGTGTGGCCTCCCACTGTCATTGGATTCTTTAACAGTGAGACTGGGCAAGGGGCCAGGGGCTGAGCTCCTGCATCTGGCCAGTGCCCTGGATGCCCATCCTCTCCCCCGCAGCCCTGCTGGAATGCCCGCTGCCTCATTCCGTGGCGTCCGCTCCTCCCGAAGGCTCTTCTAGCCCTGGCCCGCGGGCTCTGGGAGCCCAGACAGGAGGAAAGTCCAGACCCAGGTGCGGAGGCAGGCAAGCTTCTGAGGCCTCGTCAGACAAATGTGAGGCTCTATCCACCGCTCCTCCCTCCCTCGCCCCTGAACAAATGAGCTGCCTGCCAGGAGGCGGCAGGAGATCCGTCTCCCCTTGAGTGGTGGGGCCGCCGCGCCCGACGTGTGCATCCGTCTCCATCTACCTGCGAGACTCCGTCTCGTCCTCCTCCTGAACTTATGGGCGGCGGCACATCCCCTCCTGAGAAAATACGTTAGCAACGATAAATACAGGCTCCAGCCTGGCAGACAAATGCCCGGGCGTGTAAGTGAAAAGCCGCAGCGGTGGGATCCCCGGCAGCTCCGGAGAGGCCTCAGCCGGCGGCCTCAGCCGGCTTCCGCAGCCCGGCTCCGGGGGCCCGTGTGCGCCTCGGCCAGGACCCCGCTGAGCGCCACAGCCCAGACCTCAGAGGGCTGGGGAGGACACGGATGAAGGAGGACCCGTTAGTGACAAGGCCATCTGGGGGAAGGAGAGGAGGAGAGGCACCTCCCAGGGGCCCAGCTGGAACCCAGCGTCCACGGGAGCCACAGCCTCAGCATTCAGCCGGGTGCTTATGGCCGAGGAGAAAGGCGAGCCTGCCAGGCAGCCCTGAACCTGGGGAGTGGGACAGAGTCGGGTCCTGAAGTCCCTGCAGCCCAACATTGGGCCCGCCACCCGGCGTTGCTGCCCCGGAGGCACTACCATGCCTCCCCTGCGGACGGGGCTGGCGGGGGTGCGGGCACGCGCCTCGTCTCCCCACACCTCTGTAACTGGGGGGCGCTGAGATCACGCCGTGTCGGCTGAGAAGCCGGCTCCACCTGCCGCACCCTGGCCCATCCACGCCCAGTCTGGCCAAATCCGGTGTTTGCAAAGCACTTTCTATCCATCCTTCCCTCTTGGGCCCCAAGACTCTGCCATGACTCAGCCCCGTGAAGGGTAACATCATCCCAGTTTGTGGGCACGAACCCAGCTTGGAGCCAGCACCACAGCCAGGCCCCGGTGCCCACTTGTCCCCTTCCCACCCTCCCAGGGGCCCCGCTCCCGTCCCGACATTGGAGGGGAGCTCTCCTCTTGTTCTTCATGCCAAACACCGCGGCCATGACCAAGGGACGGTCTCTGCTAGAGAAGGGGGACACGGAGAGAGCCATCTGCACCAGGGCCAGGGCTCAGCTGTAACAGAGGGAAACCAGTGGGTCGTTGGATCCGTGATTAGTAGAAGTTGGTTGTGCGCCCACCAGACGCTCGGCAGAGCGGAGCGCTCCAACCAGACCACGGATCGCGGCTCAGGCACGCGATTACAAAGCAGCTCACATGGTGGGAAGGTGGTCACTGTGTCCTTCCCAGGGGCTGGCTATCATGTAGAATTTTCTTTCTTTTAATTTGATTTACTCATCTAAGAGAGAGACAGAAAGAGCGCAAGCGGGGGAGACGCAGAAGGCGAGGGAGAAGCAGACTCCCTGCCGAGCGGGGAGCCAGACCCGGGGCTCGATCCCAGGACCAGGGGATTTTCTGAAGTGGCGGAGTCTGCGGATGGCTACCTCGTGTCAGCCGGTTTTGCTTGTGGTTTCCAGAGACACAAGCAAGAAACCCTGGGTCAAGGGAAGCTAAATTCGTCTATTGGCATGACTGTTCTGTTCTGTTCTGATTTTAACAGTTGACCCCTGCTCTCTGCCCTTGGCCATTCGCTCAGCGGACAGGAAGGATGACCGGGTAGAACAGCGCCGTCCAGTCACTGCTGTGGATGTCATCGGGCTCAGGGGCCACATTCGGGGCTTTCCTCCAGCGGAGTCGGCAGACTGGGGCACCGCGGGGTCCCCGCCTTCCTTGTTCCGTGGTTACTGTCACCCAGGCGTCCGATCCCCCATCACGGGCTGCCCACAGGCACATAAACCCTCGGCGCGCGCACACACCGGACAGCAGGGTGCCGACAGTGGGGAGGACAACAGACAAGGATCCACACACTTCCCAGAGCAGAGCTTCCCGGGAGCCAACACTGATCCATCAGAGAACTCAAATGGGCTATAATTTTTAAAAAGATTTTATTTATTTGGCAGAGAAAGAGCATAAGCAGGCAGAGTAACAGGTAGAGGGGGAAGCAGACTCCCCGCTGAGCAGAGAGCCTGATGTGGGGCTCGATCCCAGGACACCGGGATCATAACCGGAGCCGAAGGCAGACGCTTCACCGACGGAGCCACCCAGGCGCCCCGAATGGGCTACAGTTTTTTATTTTTTATTTTTTTAAAGATTTTATTTATTTATTTGACAGACAGAGATCACAAGTAGGCAGAGAGGCAGGCAGAGAGAGAGGAGGAAGCAGGCTCCCTGCTGAGCAGAGAGCCCGATGCAGGGCTTGATCCCAGAACCCTGGGATCATGACCTGAGCCGAAGGCAGAGGCTTTAACTCACTGAGCCACCCAGGCGTCCCTGGGCTACAGTTTTTTAAAAGCTGCTCACAGAGGCACACAATCATGCGCCCTCACGATGACTCGGGACAGGCTGGAGGAGCGCATCTGATCCCAGGAGGGGGTGTTCCCTCCGCCTGACTTAGACCTCTAAGTTATTCTCGGGTCTCTAAGCAACCAGGTCATCTGATGAGAACCGTTTGTATGGGAAGGGTCAGAGCCCCAACAAGTCACACACCTGCTTTCCAAGTGTGGAGAGCAGCGAAGGCTCCAGACATGAGCTCTGCGCACCCTTGAGGGAGCGAGGGCAGCCAGCGGCAGCCTGGCGGCTCTTGCAGGCCTTCAGCGAGCTGTCCTTGCGGGTCTCCCAAGGCCACGCGGCAGCCAGCAGGAGGGCCGTCCACACGCGAGCCACTGTGGCGATCGCCGTGAAGCTTGGGCCGACCTGTGCCGGGATGGCTGACGCGGCCTCGGGAAGAGGCCGTCTTATCTGCACAGTGATTCCAAGTCTAAAGAGTGAGAAAAAATGGGAAATGTTAGCGTTTGGAGGGCTCCAGCCCCACACTGGAGGAAGCTAGAAGAAATCCGGATCCAGTCTGGTTCTTGGTGGGGAAGGACGAGCCGCTCTAGACTCCGACGTCCATGAAGCCGGATCCTCAAAACATGACTCCTTTTTTTCTGTAATCATTCCTGGTTCCGTCCCAGATGACCACGCGAAGCCTACTTTGTTGGCAAACCAAGTCCGGTTTTCAGTACCCTCGGCCGCGCTCTTCAAGCGCAAGAGTGACCAGTCATGCAGCTTCCTCCTCATCTGCTTTGCTGGAACTTTCCATCAAGAATCTCACATTGTGCGTGGAAAAGCCTCCAGAGGCCGGGAAGCCCAGCCACGGCCTCGCCCGGTGGGTCCTGCTCCAGGAGGGATCCGTCTTGGCCTCACGCAAATATGTAAATTGTCACGAAGAATGAGAACACTTCCTAAGAGTTTCCAAATTCTGGACGGATCGGGTAGGGAGAAAAAGATAAATGTTTTGACCTTTTTTAAAAAAGACTTGCTTTGCCAAGTTGTTGTAAGCTACAAGCAGCCACAGAGAGGGGCGGTGGAAGCTGGGCCCTGTGAACCCGGGAACGAAACGCCGAGGGACAGGGACGCCTAAGTGAGACCCCCCCAGCCCATAATCGTCGTCCCCAGCTCATCCAGCCTCCCCCACTCCGCTCTCGGTGGGCTCGGTCCGGTTCTCCTCCAAGGCAGAGAGGAGCGGAGTGCGGCCTCCTTGTGCAGCTCACAGAACAGAGCCACCTGCCTGCCGGGGAGTCGGGCGTCCTTCGAACCCCTTCATCGGGAGCAGAGGCCTCGACCTCAGCCCAGCACAGGCCCTGTCCGGTGGGGATGGTGGAGTCCTCCAGCGGCCGGCACAGCGGCCTACCCCCTCTCCTTCCACCCTCTGCCCCTTCCTCAGGGACAGCTGCTTGTTGGGAAGATGTCCACAACTACATAGGCCTGAGGCTGGGGTTGCCCAAGACTCCGTTCTGTCGGGAAGGTGAGCACAAGTCTGGGGCTGGGGCTCTTGGAAAAGCCCGTGTGTCCCTGATGAAGGGAGGCAGACACTCCTGCTTCTGTCTTTTGTCCTCCAAGGCCACCCCTTCCTCCAGCCTAAAATGCGACTGAAGTCCGGGACTACTGCAGCCATTTTGTGTCTAAGAGGCTGAGAGTGGGTCCCTGACGTCACTGTGGCGTTCCCATACGAGCCCTGGTAGCAAACCTCTGGATTTATGTTGTGTGATGAGAGAGAGAATCTGAATTTGGGGAGGTTGCTGCACTTAGGTTTCTGAGGCATAGAGCTGGGTGCCGTCCATCTGGACCCCCACCTCACCGAACCTGGAAGGAAGGAACGCGTTTACACACAGCTTCTCAGTCTGTGCCTGACGGAGCCTCGGAAATGATGGCTAAGACTAAACCGTCCCTCTGGTCAGTTGTGAGGGCAGGTTCTTTTCATGGACAGATGGAGGAGACAGCCAGCCTGGCTGTGGGTGGCGGCCTTCACGGGCACCGAATCCCCTGCACGGAAACAGCAGACTCTGTGTTTGACCTGGGAGTCCACGAGAAATGTCAGTATGCTGAGCACGGAGCGGGGTGCCGTCCCCGTGTCAGGCACCGGGGGAGGCCATTGAAAGGGGTCCCTGGGCCTGGCCAGAGCCCCTAATCAGAAGCCCTGGGGGGTGGAGCAGACTCTGCGTTTTTAATAGTCTCCCCCTTCCGCAGGGGAGTCCTACACCCTCTGCAGCCTAAGAGCCCACGACCTGGTCCAGACTCATTTCACCCTCGAGAAAAGGAGGGCCAGACCTCGCCGAGGTGTCACACAGCCAGTGCCCAGCCCAAGGCGGTTCCCAGAAATGCAGGGAAGGGTCTGCTCAGCTACTTTTCCCGCCTAAGAACACCCAGTGCAACTCAGAGTGGAACCGGCATTAACTGGCTGGAGGAAAAGGTGCTGCCCTCCAGGTTCTGGCAACCTGCAGCCAGAGACAGAGCTCGGCGTGCGCCCGACCGTCCTCCCTCCTGGATAGGGCACGGCTGGCCCCTGGATCTCCTCCCTGCACCGTCCAGTGTGGGGTGGGCGTGTGCACACATGCGTGAGGCGGTGCACAAGCCCTTTCCCCAGGAGCAGGACGCTGAAGGCCGTATGGACTCAGGACATACTGTACGGATCAGGTAGCAATATCCCTCTGGGGACATTTGCTGCGTCTCTTCTGGGGCTCAGCCTTGAGCTGGAGATCTCCTCATCTGGAAGCCGCCGGAGAGCTCCATGGGGCTGGGGGCAGATGAACCCTGAGGCCCTCCCTGCCCCAGGAGGGGCGCTGGCCGTGGTGCTGACGCCCTCCTCCCGCTGCGTCTAACTCTTCTCCCCACCTCGGGGTCACCTTCACCCGTCCCTCTCGGAGAAGGGCCCGGGCTGCAAGGGTGAGCCCCATGGCCAGGCGCCACAGAGCCCACGGGGAGCGCTGGGTGTCTCTGGCCTGAATCCGTCCCCTGGCAGACCCCACCTTGCATGAGGCCCCGGAAATGGCCTCGGCGGGCAGGCTACCACGGAGTCAGAGTCGCTGTGACGAATGTCATGCAGAGGAAAGAGACACTGGTTCCAGCCCCGGATGACTAATGCCCTGGTGACATGCGGGCTTTGGGTGGAAGAGGAGGGGAGACGGCCAGCCGGGAAGCAGGCCAGCACAAGCAGACTGTGGAGTGTGGGGGCGGGGAGGGGCCCCCAGGCAGGGTGAGACTCCGGGGTCTCTGTACGGGTCACCCCGCTCCACATGGGCCACAGCTCCAGCCGTCGCCTCTCCGGTGAGCTGCACGGACCCCGAGCAGATGGCTCTGTTTTACAGGCTGGGCCTGGGCCACCGTGTTGCTTTGCGTCGGAGGCCACCTTGTCTAAGCCACAGTCGCGAGCAGGGGCCTGATGTGTTCAGATCTGAGTCTGGAGCAGTCCTGAGCATAAAGGATGGGGGGCGGGGGTGGCCGGGGAGGTGAGGGGGACCGTGGATGGCTTCACGGAGGACTCAGGAAGGCAGGCCATCAGGCCCAACGGACGAGCAAGGTGCACGCACCCACCTTACTGTCAGCTCCGTCACAGAGGAGGGAGCCGTGGGGGCTGGCGGGAGCTCCCCCCGCCACAGTGCAGGAAGGGATTCTGCTCTGAGCCAAGCCACAGTCCCGGGAGGGTGTCATGCTGGGGGTTCTGGTGCACGTGTGACCGCACTTCAAGGAACGGTCCCCAAAGCCCAGACAGAGCAGACTGCCGCTTCCGGTGGGCTCTGCCTTCAAAGAACATGAAGTGTCCTAGGTTTTATGGGCGACCTGATTTGTTAATTTAACAAACATTGAGTGCTCAGTCGGGGTCCCTGCCCTCCGAGGGTTCGTGGCTCCAGGAGCAGGGTGCTGGGAGGGGGCCATAGGTGGTGTCTGGATGCCAGTGGCTGCGGGTCTCCGCCTGCCAGGTACCGCCAGGAGGTCACTTCCTGGGTTCCTGTGAGCGGTCAGGCCATGTGACCGCTTCTGGCCAATGCTCCCTGAGCAGGAGGGCGTGTGGCATTCAGTCACAGGGGCAGGGCCTCCAGGACCAGAGCTGCCCACAGGGCTGCCCTGTGGTGACCTGCACCGAGAGGGCAGAGCCCTCGGCTGCCCCCCAGTGCCCGCGTGTGGAGAGGCTAAGACCTTGCCATCTCAGTCCTGACTGGCTTGGGCACCGAGACGCAGTCGGTCGGTAATCCCGGACTGCAGATCAAGATGTGTGTTTTCCCGAAGAGATTTCTGGGAGTTGGTTTTAGGGACCCAGGTCCTGTCACCTGTGGGAAGAACGGAAAGGGGCTGAGGGGGCCGATGAGGCGGGAGAGGGGCAGGGTACCCGGCCCTAACCTAGGGCTGGTGAGGGGCCGTGATGGGGCCTCTCCAGGAGCTTGACAAGAGCTCTGCCAAGTCAGGGACACAGGGACACAAGTAGGGGACAAAGGCCAAGTGTTCCGAAAGGCGAGACCAGGAGGTGAGAGCCCTCCCGCAGGGGCCACCCTCAACCCTGGAGCTCATGGTAGAAAACTCATAAAGGGTCTTCTTAAAGGGGACCTGGTCCCCGAGGACTTCTCCTAGAGGTGTGCGTGTGCCGCCCTGCAGAAAGAGGCAACAGTCAGGGCCGGGGGAGGAGAGGGGAGGCTGTGGGGACAGGGACGCAGCAGGAGACCCCCAGGGGAGAGTCCCCCACATGTTCTCAGACACGCCATGTGTGGGCTCTGAGCACTTGCTGGTCGGGAGACTGGAGCCCCTTTCCTAGATGGCAACCCTAAGGGTGGGCAACCAGGAGTGGAGGCGGGGGGCAAGGTGGGTGTGGGACAGGGGAGAAGGCCACGTGGCCTGGCAGACTTCCCGCTGGAACAGGGGACACAGCAGATGGTCTGTGCAGCGCATCAGCCTCCCTTCACCTGGAACAAGACCTTTCTGAACTGAGGCTGTGTCTTTGCGCCACGCTGAGTGTCATAGGTCTGGGAGTCAAGGAAGCCTGCCTGGAAGAGGAGGTGTGTCTGTTAGCGGCCAGCCTCAGTTCACTGAAGGGCTGCCTCAGGGCCCGGGGAGACAGTGCAGGCTCAGAGCAAGGTGGAAAAGAGGTGGTCAGCAGAGGGCAGGTGCTGGGGTCTCTGAGGGGTAGGAGTGGGCTGTAGGCCCTGCCCTGGGGGTTGAACCCTTCATCCTCTTGGCAAGAAGCCTTGTGCCATTGCTCCCAGCTGGAACTCACTTCTCGTCCATGCGGCTGCAGTGGGTTGCAAGGGAGGAAGCAGAGCTCACCCACACGGCAAGCGTGCGTTTGGGTGCCGGCTTGCAGTGGGGACTCTGTAAACAAGTGCCCTCACCCTCCCACCAAGTCCTGTCCTCCTGCGGCAGCACAGAGATGGGGTGCGTCACCCCTCAGCCTGCCATAGGGGCAGTGGGGGAGGAGGGGGGATGAGCAGGGTCCTGGCGTCCTGGAGGTGACAGGCCAGGCTCTGCGCCCCGTGGCCCCAGTGCCTCCTCTGGGAATGGGGACGGGGCACCACACGCAGGCCACACGTGGGCATGTTCGGGTGTGACGGGACGCCTGAGAGCAGGGGCTCAACACCCGCGTCCTTGCTCCTCCTGCCGCCCTGCCTCAGTCGCCTGCCCTGTCCCCTGTGCATGTGTCCCCCTGCGTGTTTCGGTACCAGGCCCAAGGCACAGTGAGCAGGGGCGTGCTGGCCGGGGGAGGGCCAGGCTGGCCAGACCTGGTGGCTCTCACATAGCTGGAGGGCCAGCTGGTGTGGGACCCTTGGGAACCAGAGCAGAGGGTGGGGCACAGGCCTAACTCACGGCCGCAGCGGGCACATGGGCACAGCTGGCCGCGGAGTGTGGGGTGCACAGCACGGCCCCTCGCAGACAGAGTCGGCTTCTCCTCCTCCCTGGCTACAAGAGGGGGAGGCGTCTGCCCCATGAATATCGCTGAGGAAGCACCGTGGGCTAGGGTAACGAAGCCCGGGCGTCTGGTTGCCATGGCTTTTCTGCCAGCACCCGTGCCCGTCAGTTGGCAGAAGTGGGTCACACACTCACCTCCTCCTCCTATCTGAACTTTTGTAAAATAATGAGTCAGGGCCAAGCGTGTGCGCTGCCGCTGCCGTGATCTTGCCCATTGGCGGCTCCTGAGCTGCCCCAAGGAGCTGCCAGCCTCACGAGGTGCCCCCCGCCGCAAGTCCCCTCCGGGTCCCAGCGGACCTCTACGCTCCCAGGCCTGCTTGCGGTCCCCACTGAGGAGGTCTGGGCCCGGCCGCATGCCTCCCAGCAGGTCCTTCCAGGAGCCTGGACTTGGTGCTCTAAAAAGGACCAGGGAGGCCGGGCTGCTGCCGGCGGGGGCAGCTCTGTCTAGTCTGTAAAGGTCTCCCCACCGGATTTTTATTTGTCTGGGACCAGGGGGCCCAGCAGGGACTTCTGCTTGCCACCTGCACCCCGCCTGGGGTTCCCCGGAGCCAGATAGAAGTATTTTCACAGCAGCCACCTGTTCTAGGCACGGAGGAGGGCGAGACAGGCAGACAGACACGGCGCTGGCCTTGGAAGGGGGGTGGGGTGAAGCGGTTGCAGGTGCAGGGGGACCCGAAACTGGGAAAGAACGAAGACGCACGGCAGTGGGCTCGTCTGTCCAAGATATGCCTGCTCAGAGCCCATCACTGTGACCTTCCTTGGAAAGAGTCTTTGTAGATGTAATTAAGTTAAGGATCACGAGATGCGGTCATCCTAGTTTAGGTGGCATCGAATCCAAGGGCAAGTGTCCTTAAAAGAGAGGAGGCCAAGCAAGGACGGGGTGATGCTCAGTGACGCTGCCCCAAACCCAGGGACTCTGGGGTCTCCAGGAGCTGGGAGAGGCAGAGAGACCCTCCCCTGGAGCCTGTGCCCCACCTGGATCTCAGACTCTGGCCTCTGGTGGGGGGGGAGGGCACGTTCCCAGGGTTGTAGACCCCCAGGGTGTGCTGGTTGGTTGTGGTGTCCCAGAGCACTAAGCCACACTGGCCAGAACGTGCTGGCCCGAGAGCAGCAAGAAGGACCCCCAGCTGGGAAGGATTTGGGCAGAGGAAAGCGAGACCTGCCCTCTGTGCCCAGCTGGGACAGGTGGCTCTGGAAGAAAGCCCGAGGTGGGATCCCGGGGGACACTGCATGACATCACGGGCCAGCTCAGGACATGGGGGGCACCAGCTGTGAGCAAGGCCCACGCAGACTCTCCATCGAAAACTCAGACTGCCGTGGGGGCAGGGGCGTGGTGAGTAAAACAACCAACAGGACGGGTGTCAGGGTGGACCAGGCGGGACGCTGAGGAGGCCGCGTGGGAGTGGGGTTCGGGGGTGCGGCCCCCAGGATGCGGCACTGGGCTGAGGTCTAACCACAGGAGATAGGACTTGGAGACTTGGGGAGGGCGTTCGGGCAGACGAGCTACTCTCCCCGACCCTGAGGCAGGAAGGAGCTGTGGGTGCGGAGCCAGCGGGCGGGAGAGGTCAGGGAGGGGCTCTAGGGAAGCTGATGGCCAAGCTCGGCGGGAGCACGAACATGCCGCCTCGTGTCCAGTGTCGCAGGATGACTCACGGAGGCTGGACCGTGGAGCAGCGGTGTGGGGTGGGGACGGGCAGGGCATCTGCTCGGGCCCAGAGGTGAAGGTGGTTCCTGTGAAGACCGACGGACCTGCGTGGTTTGGGGGTTGGACACCATGTACCGTTGGCCAGATATTGAGCGAGGGAGGGCCTCTGGCACGTCCTGGGGTTCTGGTCTGAGCCCTTCGAGGAATGGGGTGGCAGGAGGTGAACAGGAAGGTATGGGGGCTCTGGCAGTGACGGGGACACACTGAGTGGACATTTCCGCATAGATGTTGACAGGGGAGTCTGAAGTGAGGAGGAGAGGCCGGGGGTGGGGTGGGGGGAGGGGTGGGGGGCGGGGACGGGGCCTCAGAGCCCTCCGCATGCCCCTGCCTGGAAGGACCGGCTCAGAGGGGTGCGCAGTGGTGCCGGCCAGCTGCCTGCAGACTCCGCCCTGCCAGGGGGTGGAGGCCGGGCTGGAGGTGGTGGGGGCCGCTCGTGGGATGGGCCTTCTCCGGAGGAGTTTCCAGGGAGCATAGATGCCTCCTGCGGCGGCCGTGATGTGGGGAGCACATCAGCGGGTCACCTCCCTTGTCTGCGGCCTCCACTCGGCGTCTGCGGACCCACCCTCCGGGCCCGTTTGGAGCCTGGGGACCTGACGTAGAGGAGTCTCACTGCCAACCCTCCAGGCCTTGGCAACCCTCGTCTCCCCAGAGACAGGCAGTTGCATCAGCCTGGGGCCTACCTCACTCCTGTGGTTCTGGCCTGAGGCCCCAGCGCAGCCGTCCCCTGCTGGTGCTGACTGCCGCCTCCCTGCTCCCCAAACCCTGGGAGCCAGGGAGGTCGGACTTCTCGCGTATGATTTCGGGAGACAAGGGGCCGGTGAACACATGTGCGTCCTGAGAACCTTCTGGGGAGCACAAGACCTCCCAGGACAACACCTGGGCACCTCCCTCGGGGCTCCCAGTCGTAGGCAGGGCTGGGGATGTTGAGGGACACGGTCCTGGGTGAACCGTCCTCCCAGCCTGCTCACCCGTGCCCACTGGGCAGTCCCCTCCTCCCTGGGCTGTGGGTCTCCTGGTTCCTTCACCTGGACGGGACCCTGGAGGCTTCTGCAGGGGCTTGGGCGTGGCTTCTGTGGAGCAGGAAACGCCCCCGGATTGGTGGGTCCTGGAGACAACAGGGGCTTTGTTGGAAGTGCCCGCTGGGCCAAGTGCTGCAGTTCTCAGCTCTTGGGCAGGGGCTGGGGGTCCTGTACGGCCGGGCCCACCTACCTCCTCCCAGCACACATGTCCTCAGGAAAGCGTCCCGGACTGGTTCTCTGCACCTGCCTGCGACATCAGCAGGGGGTCCTGGGACCCATACCCCTTCCCCAAACCGAATGAGAGCTCCCGTCCTCTGGGGATGAGCTTCAGATACCACCGAGGGAAAGTCCTGACGCGGGAGGCCTTCCGCCTGAGCATCACCACCGACTGGGACCAAGGGAGTCCTGGGCCTGGGGAAATCCTGGGCTCCAGAGGCCTATAGAGCCCCTCCCGACGCCCGTCCCTGTTGATATGGAGAAGCCCCCGTGGCTTCCAGTCGGCCTCCTCAGCCTGCTCCTGGTGAGGGTGGTCGCTCAGGGAGTCCCTGTGGTGTCCAGACACCGAGGGTCCCTCAGGGTCCGTTGCTCAGCTGGCTATGCTGGGCGTCTCCTCCCAGGGTGCTCTCTGGAACTGGCAGTAGGGGTCGGGAGGCCTTCACTTCCCCGGGTCCCCGAGGCTGTGCTGCTGACGAGGGGTGGGGAGGAAGCCAGGCAGGCAGGCTCATCCGGGAGCAGAGGGCCCAGCTCCGGGCCCCCATCCTATCTGGTCATGTCGGAATGGGGTGCCCAGCCCCTGGATCTGTCGGGATGCGCTTGTCCCGCTCCCGCAGCAGCGGGTCCCAGGACGGCCGCCTGCAGAGGGTTGCTAAGTGAACCACTTGAAGTCAGGGGTCGTGTCCCTTGCTCAGACCCGGGCTCTCACCATCCAGGCCTCCTGCAACCAGCTGCCCCCACAACGGCCCCTCTCCACCAGCACCTTCAGCCCCCGGAGGCTCGGCGGCTGCCCGCCCCGTGTCTGCGCCTCCGGACTGTAAGCTCTGCCGGCAGAGCTCACTCACATCCCAACCTCCCGTGGCCGGGGGCAGGAAGAAGGTGGGGTGCACGTGGGAGGAGGGACGCGACTCCCCCTCCCCACGACTCCCAGGAGGGGCGCGCGCAGACACCTGGGATTTCTAGGGTCCTGCTCTCCCTGGGGGGGCCCTGCGTCCTGCTCCGGCCTGTCCTCTGCCCCCCCAAGCCCGCGCTGGCCCTGGGGTGTCCTGCTGCCAGGATTGCCATGGGCTGAGCGGCAGCAGGTTTTTTCCACTGCTCCTCGGTCCCTGACACTAACTTAATTAGCTCTCTGTTTTCCAAGCAGGCGACGTGACTCAGCACTTCCGCAGCTCGCGAGGTCTAAATCTGTCCCTAGGCCCCAGGTGTCTCTCAGCTCAGTCCTTCGTCACCTGAGATCACAGGGTTAGAGCCCCACAGTGGAGGGTGATTTCTAGCAGCTTCCTGGGAGGACCAGGTTGGGCCCCACAGACAGCCCTTCCTCCTGACCAGCTCCCCACGGGGCCACGGCCACAAATGGCCCAGGTTCTTTCCGTGGGTTTGTTCTTCTCCTGGGGGGGCGGGAGGCAGGGGGCACGCTCAATCCCCAGGAGTTGCTGGAAGCTAAAATCAAGGTCACCGTCCACACTGTTGCTCTGCAGGAAAGGCCTGCCGAGCTCCGCTTCGGCTGCTTAGGGTGAGGGGCGGCAGAAGGGGGATGGGGTGTGGGGTGGCTTTGGCAGAGAGCAGTGAGGGGTCAGGGTCGCAGGTGGGGCACCCCCCCAGTCTCAGGTCCATGGCTCCCTCTCCCTTCTCCCCGCTGTTCTGCTGTTCTCCCTCTGCCCTGCCCCCTTCTTCCTGCCCTGCCCCCTTCCTCCCCACATCTCCCCATCAGCCTCCCCATCAGCCCCCCATCCCCTCCCCATCAGCCCCCCTCAGTGCCAGACCTTGGGTGGAGGCAGGACCTGTGGTGAGGGGTTGGATGTGGCTCCCGCCTTTGTGGCTGTTAACAGGACACCAGGTAGTAAACCAGCCCCCTGACAGCCGTGGGGTGGGGAGGGACCTCCGTCGACCCATCCACCGTCCCTCGCTCTCGCCCCAGGACAAGCGAACTCCCTTCCCCAGCCCGGTCCTGAGGGTGATGTTCACGACACTTGTCAGGATGGTCATGGACACCCCAACAGCCAGACCCGAGCCTGGTGCCCCTGACGAACCCCTTTCTCTGTGCAATAAGAGCACTTGCTCTCCTCCGGCCTGTAGGCGCGGCCTCTGGCCTGGGGGCCTAGGGGCCTGGGGTCTGGAGCAGGAGAGAGTGGGCAGGGGAGGGGTGGGTGGGGGAGGGGGGACCCAGGCTGCCCTGAGGGCCCTGCTTGCGCTTCCCGGGGCTGCTGGAGCAGGGGTGCGCCCGTTCACACTAACACCCAGTCTAAGTCCGAGTGCCAGGGCGCCAGGGTGGGGGCACTCCTTGTGGAAGCTCTTGGAGAATTCCTCCCTCGCCCTTCCTGGGGCTAGCGGGCGTCTCTGTGCCTTCATTCCCTTGGTGGGGGGCCCTGTTCCGACTCCCCTCTGACGCCTGCCTCCCTCCTGTGAGGACCGCAGGATGACACAGGGCCCACAGGCCGCCGGGAGCATCTCTCATCTCAGGTCTAGCATCTCAAGGCTCCCTCTTGACCTGGGGCCCACAGGTCCAGAGGCTCTCAGGTTAGGACACAGGCCTTTCGGGGGCTGGGATTCTGCCCGCCGTGGAGTCCCCAGCTCCTCTCCCATGGGTGCTCCACCCGGACCTTGTTATTGCCAGCGGCCTGACAGCAGCGCCCTCGGGCCCCACATAACCCACCTGGTTAAGGCTCCAAGGGGGTCTGGTCCTCGTTAAGGCCTGAAGCACAGGCCGCGGCCATCAGATAAGCTGGGGGCCTGGCGCTCTTTCATTACCGGTTGCAAAACATAATTATGGATTTGGAATAAATTACATGTTAACACGGATGATCACTCCCTGCTTCTCCTGCCATCATCAAGCAACTAAATAACATGGCCAGATGCTCTGGAACAGGCTACCGATGTCAGCGTCCGCCACCCCCCCCCCCTTGAGCCCAGATGGAGCCACCAATCAGATGTTGACGGGCGAGTGCCGGATCCTCGCCGTCCCCCCAGGATCGGGCCCCCCGGGCTGCCCCTCGGCCCTCCTGCTGATGCATCCCATGGGGGGCTTCTCGGGGCCCTAATGCCTCGCCGGCCGTGTCCGCACCTGCCACTCCCCACCGCACACCTCCCTGGTCCCCAGTGTGATTTCCTGAGGAAACACGCTTGCTGTTTTCTGGAGACACAGAAGCAGGATCCCACTCGCTTGGGCGCACGCTGCCCCTGGTGAAGCCCCCTCCCCACCTTCTCTGTCCATCCAGCCTCAGAGGGAAGACCCTCCTTCTGATCTCTTGTGTGGTCTCCAAGAGCCACATAATTTCCATCCTCTGGGTGGAAACTGGAACGGTGGCCTCAGGCGGTTTGAGTCACAGGGAAGCTCCATCAGCTCTGGATCTGTCTTCTTCAAAACCCAGCGTGGCCTATTCCCCGCTCTGAGCCCTCCATGGCTCAGAGCCCTCCGTGGCCACCCGCTGCCCTCCGTGGCTCAGAGCCCTCCGTGGCCGCCCGCTGCCTGCTCTGGGTCCAGCAGCCTCGCAGCTGGGCACCTCAGATGGGGATCAGAAGGGCCCCCAAGTGCTCTTCTGCAAATGGGGACACAGAACCCCCCACCACAGCACAGTGACAACTGCAAGCCCGGAAGGGTACAGCCAGTATCCAGGAAAGTCCCCATAGGCAGTGTCCATCACAGACCCGGCCCCTCGGTGAGCCAGCTTGGTCAGCAAGCTGACAGAGACAACAGAGAGCCAGCAGCCCCTTGCTCTCTGCAAGGACCTCGCTTAGATTTGCCCACATGTGGGTGCTGACTGGAGCCAGTTGCCCAACCACCCAATCCCTGACAGATGACGGCATGAAGGGGGTGCCCTGCCACAGCCACACTGCCATCAGGTCCTGTCCCCCATGATGCTGTCAGCGTGAAGGTGGCTTGTGCTGGCTCTGCTGGACGGGTTATGTCCCGTCCTCACGGCTGAGCATTGGGATAATAAGGACGGGAGCTCAGGGAGGTTGAGTCACCTGCCCGAGGCCACCCAGTGTGGCACCCTTGGCTCCTGTGGAGCTGGGGCCCAAGAGGTCCGAGGAGGTGAGGTTTTTATTTTAACCGCTGTGGCAAGGCCTGGTCCCCTTCCCCTGCTCTGCTCTGCGTCCACAGCCACTCACCCTAAGTGTGAGGAAGATCACGGACCGCCCACCCGTCACACCAGGGGCCAGACACCCCGTGGCCACCCATGAGGGTTTCTTTCTAAACCCCCGAGAGCAGCACAAGTTGTCCCTGGGAGTGACAAGCCTCCAGGCAGCAGGTGGCTGTGACCGAGATCGGGAAGACCCAACCCAGGCCCCACAGTCTCCCCCGCAGATGTGAGGGTCTTCCCGAGGACTGAGGCCGGCTGGGACACGGGCCGCGCCACCCTCTACCCTGGCAAGTGCCTTTTAGAAAACCTGTCTCCCAGGGCCACGTCCTGTGCCCTCGGGCAGCCTCGGGGACATGTTGGCTGATGCCTCTCCCAGTTTCGAAGTAGACCATTTGACATCCAGCCAGAGAGCCCTGGGCCCCTCCGCAGCACGTCTCCCTGATTTATAAAGTCAGCCCTTCCCGAAGCTCCAGAAGCGCCGTGGCCAGCGTTTTACACGGCCCTTTTAGACGCACAATGCATTTTACGACTTGTTTAAGAAAGCGACAGGAAAGTGCCGGCTTTTCCCTGCGCAGGAAATCGACACGCCCAGCATCTCCAGTCGATGAAATAATATTTTGCTGACTTTGAGATGTCATCTTGGGGGTGGGCTGGGCTGCGGGAGCCGGGTGGGGCGTCTGAGCTGCTGATGTATGGAAAACCGATGTGGTGCCGATGTGGTGCCGTGCTCAGACAGATGGCTCGGGCCGGGCGGGGCGCTGTGGGCCCGCCTGGGGAATTCACCCTGCCCTGGCTGGCACCCACTCTCCCTGCGGCCTGCAGACCGCCCCTGAATGAGGCCCAGCAGGCAGAGGCCGTGGGGGGACGCAGGCTTATATGCCATGGGGACCAGGAGGGAACAGAGGTCCCTCGGTCTAGCTCCTCTCTTCACCCAGGGGGCACATCTCCTGGGCACCCCACCAGTGACTTCCTCCCCTCTGCTTGCATACCTCCCATGCTGGGGAGCTCACCACCAAGGGAAACGCTCTTCCTACATCCACTGAAATCCCCTCCCCGGACCCGCCCCTTGGTGGTTCCGCCCGTTAAGGCCGCGAGTGTCTAGTCCTTCCTCCAGAAGCGAGGCCACACCTGACACCAAATGGGGGGCCAGCCCTGGAGACACCTGGCTTGGCAAGCCATTGCTCCCAGATACCTAGGTGCCTGCACGTTTCTCCTGGCCCCAGCCCTCTGCCTCCCTCATCACACCCGATGCTGACCCTCGTCCCCTACAGGAGCTCACTAACCCCACTGGGGAGCACCTGCTTTCAGGGTCTGCCTCCCACAAACGCCTCCTTCCACCCTCTTGCTAGGATAGCTGGTATCTCCAGGGCTGGGACTTTGCTCCCCGAGCTCCCCTATAGCGGGCCCTTTCTCCATGCGGTCAAACTCTGTCTTCTCTCCTCTCTCTGAAGCACCAGCTCCCGTGGCACCTGCGAGGATGTGCTGGGCATGGCCCCACCGCAGCGGCCCCTCTGCCCCCTGACTCCATCAACTTGCTTTCCCCCCACCGGGACCACCCTGGCAGTGGGTCATGCCCTTGACCTGGTCACCCCGGGCATCTCCTCCACTCAAATCGTCGCTCCAGCCTCCAGAGTTGTTAACACCTCAGCTGGGGCCATGTTCTCACGATGGAACACCACCACCCCACCTGACTGCATGGTGTCTGGGAGCCGTCCCGGTCGCCGTCCTCACTGCCCCTCACTCTGTGCCATCTGGCCGGCCTTCTCGCTGCTCTTGGCTGGCCTGGCACCCAAGTGGTTAACCTCATGATCGCTCTGCTTGCCGGAGGCTGTGTGGAAACAGAAGAGCATCCTCGGGAGGAAGCTACCCTGGGGACGGTTCTCCTGTAGCTGCCCACTCCCTGACAGCCCCCAACATGCTCCAGCACCCCACCCGAGCAGACCTGCCCTTGGCCCCGTGTCTCTCCCCAGCTGTGCCCCCTTTCCTAGCAGAGCTTCTCGAAGAGGCAAAGCTCCAGGCACCTGCTGTGCTTCCTCATCAAGAGGCAGTGCTGAACGCTGCCTCCCGTGCCTCCCTTACCCCTCACCACTCCCGTCTCAGTGGCCGACAGGCTTTCTGGTCTCTAGCTGCCCCCACCCCCATGGTAGGCCTGCAGAGGAGAGCCCTCGCTGCCCCCCTCACCACAGCATTCCCAGTGCCTGAGACAGCACCTGGCACCCGCGGAGCTGCGGAGATACTGGGTGGGTGAAGGGGTGAACGGCTCTTCGGTTAACCGAGCTCAGAAGCAGATACCTGTGTACACACCAGCATCAAAGCAGCCCCAGGAAAATTGAGCCCTTTGGTCATTTACAAGCTGAGCCCCTCATCTTCGTGCAGACACCTGGGTTTATGGGTCTCTGTGTCCCCATGGCTGCAGGGCTTTCCGCACAGCCCATGGCCACAGGGGAACCCTGGAATGGTAGGCTGGAAGAGACCTAGACCTTTGAGCGTCGAGGTCCAGCAGCTCAGAAGGGGAGGTGAGTGGTAGAGAGCCATAGCCTGGCCCGCGCTCAGCAAACCCGCCGCTCCAGCTCCGGGGACACTCGTGCCTCTCCCTGCTCACACTTGTGTGTCCACCAGGAGTCCGGGAGAGACACTCCCAGGCAACCTTGATGGGAAACGTCATTGTCCACGTCCACAGGGCCACCAGCCCCAGTGTCCCGGTGCCTTGTCTAGCCATCAGGGAAAGTTATAGAAGCCTGAAGCTTTTGCCTGGTTTGTGTGATATCTGATGGTCTGATATCCACACAATGGCTCTGCACCTACTTTCCCACCAGAAGGTCCCATCTCAGGGCCAAAAAGCCTTCACAGCTAAGCTTTAAGGAGTGGCGTGACCAGAACATGCCCCAGACCCAGGCCAGCAGAGCCCAGTTTGGGATAATTCCACATGGTTCCAAGGAGACATCGTGCACCTGGCTTGAGCGACTGGACTGGCTTCCTGTGGGCGGGGCCAGACACACCCTGGTCTGGAGCCTGGGTGGGACCCAGAGGAAGGGCTCCCGTGGAGGCAGCTGGGAACAGGACAAGGGCACCCGCAGTGGTGTGCTGCGGGCAAGCGCGGGCGGGGGCAGGCGTGCAGCCAGGGGGCCTGGCAGCGAGCACATCCCGAGGGCCCGCGCCCCGCCCAGGAGCGCATGGCAGAGAGCAGCGGATGCCGGCAAACATCCCGGGAAAGACGGTGGAACAGCGGGGGGGGGGGGGGGCTGTTTGGAGAAACACAATTTATGGTATTGTTCTCAAAACAACTGGTTGCGTCTAATCAAATAATGTTTCTATAACTCACCGCTAATTTGTTCTCACGATCAACCTTATGAATTCTTTCGCGTAGGATCTATTTTCTGACTCCGTCTCTGTGCACGTTCTCTCTCAATTCTGCCTTTCGTTCCGGCTGCTCTGAATAATTCACACACTCCAAATTGCTTCTAGCTCCTTCCGCCTAGACGTGGGAGCGGGAGGCTGTGCTGTCAGGCGTGCCGGGGGTGGGGGCAGGGGAGCCCGGGCCTCCTCTTGCCCCCGCTGGTGGGGGGCCTGCACGATTCCCGAAGCACAGCGAAGGCACAGAGGGGGCAGGGCCGGCCTCCACCCCCACAGGGACTTGGGCTCGAGGGCCCTTCTCGTCCTTCCGGTGTCACCGCCCGACTCTCAGTTTTGAGCAGTGAACAGGCCACGTGCAGACGCCCCTCAAGGCCGGAAGAGCCGGGCCAGGTCCTGCTGCTCAGCCGCTAGCTCCCAGGGCTGGCACTGCGACACCTCCAAGGAGGTCCAGAAAGGTTTGCTCCATTGGAATGGCACATGGACAGCGGTCAGAGTCCGATTTGCATTTCGAAGGCCCCCGTGCAGCCTGAGCCGGCCTCCCTCCTCTGTGCTCTCATGGGACCAAGTGCCCACTGTCATTCACTTATTCGGAAACTTATTGAACACCTGTCGTGTACAGACATGGAGCTGGGCCTGGGGACACGGAGACTCACAAACAGGTGGGCGGACGTGCTCCTGCAGGGTCGAGTCGCCTGCCGATGGAGAAGAAGTCAGCCCTGTGGACATCGGGGGGGGGGGTGGGGGAGGGGACAGGAATGCGCCAGGCAGAGGGAGCCAGCCATCTGCCCAAGGACACAGGGTCCTGCCATGTGACATCGGAGATGAGCACCTACAGATCTGACGTTTGCTGTTTCCTCGAGACTGTGTGGCCTTGGGGCTCCAAGAGGGGACTGTGACTCTGGCTACCAGTCTGTGGTGAGTGGGGCTGCCCAGGTTGTGCAGCAAGATGGTGGGCATGGCCAACCTGCTGCCCCCAAGGCCTACTGGAGGTCACTGAGGGCTCTGGTCCCAGCTTCCCAGCCCACGCGATGGGATGGCCACAAAGACGAATGCATAATGAACTCAAGGGGCTCACCCAGAGCCCAGCCAGTGCCGGTGACTCCCGGCCTCAGCCTCCTCACCCAGAGACCCCAGCCTCCAAGCTGTGCAAGGGTGGGCTCAGGTGCTACTCAGGTTGGTCCCATTTGCATCCCTTTCTACAGCTCCGGAAGCTGCCCCGCTGGGGGTCGGGTGAGGAGCCAGCGCTGGGGCTGGGATCTGAGCGGGTGACACCCGCCTCCAGCGCTTACCGGCTCCTGCTCCGTTGGGCTAGACGTCCTTCGGCTTCCGTGGATACACCTGCTGCGGGGGGAGGGAGCAAGAACGGGGTGATTCTTATCAGAAAATCACCTTTCAGACTTCGCTGAGGCTGTATTTGTGGAATCATCAATGGTTCGAAGACGCTGCTTAAATTTTCTATTTTTTTTTCTTGCCTTTTTATGGGCAAAAGGAGCTGCTGCTTTTGTAACCGAGAAGTGGAGGCTGATGAACAGCTTCTGGAGCTCTCTGTGCCGTTGGCCGTGGTGCCACGGGCCGGGGTGCCACGGGCTGCGGGGGTCATGGGCTGGGATGCCACAGGCCGGGGTGCCACGGGCTAGGGTGCCACAGGTGGACCGCCAGCACAGAGCTTGGGCCCCAGGCAACACACCCCATCTGTCTGTCCCCTGTCGTTTCCACAGCGCCACAATGCATGGGCCAGTTTGGGAACCATGGGCTGCAGGAGACCCTTAACTGAACGTCTCCTTTCTGGGCCCTTCCAGGGTGAGCGTCAGGTCCTCCGATGACCCTGTGTAGCCACGGTTTCTCTTCTTGATTATGGCCTGTCACAGCCAACTTAACAGGGACAACCGGCACCGGCCTAAGCCAGACCAGTAGCCGGGAGCGGATAGCCATGCCCGTCCCGCTAACGAAAGGCAGCCGCGGTGGTGGGGCTGGGCGGGGAGCTGGGCTGGACCCGGGCACCTCTGTGTTCTGTGCCTCGGGATGGCCTGGCCACGGAGGGATGAGCACCGACTGGCCAGCAAGGTCCTCGCAGCAGCAGTGGCTGGAGGGAGGGAGAGGGGAGAGGGGACGTCCCCCCGGGATGACACACGGAATTCGATAAGCAAAATGAAACAATGAAGCGCGAGCAGAAGAACATCACTCCTGGCGACCTGATTTTTGGGCCTGTTGCGTGAAGAAGATCAATAAGGAAATTACTGTTTTTTCAGAGTCAGTTGCTGGAGCCTTCTGTGAGGCCACAGACCCCCCCACCCCCAGGCCTGGCTCCGGAAGGAAGAACGCGGCACGGGGTTGGGGCATCGGCAACCCCCCACGTCCAGCCGGTCAGGGGCCAGTGGCATGACACCCACTTCTGCAAACAGAGCTCCGCGTTCGCGGGGCCCGTCTCAGCTTGGCCACTGGGGAGCGGTGCTGACAGGTTCAGGCATTAACTAGTCTCTCAGGGCCTCACTGCCTTTACCTGCGGAGTGAGGACCGCCTTCGGAGCCGGGCAAGGGGCCCCAGGGTCACCCGGCAGCGCACAGGCTTTGCCAAGTGGGGGAGCGATGTTGGAGAGGGTCAAGGGCTCCCGGCCTGAAGGTCACTTGGGACCTAACTGCAGAGCAGCCTTCCTGGAAAGCAAGGGCTGGAACCCTGATGTCTCTGACTCTTGGTGCTGCCCCCCAACCCCGGCTGGGCGGGGAGGCCACAGAGCTGCGGCTGCTTCCTGAGAAGAGGGACCGCCTGCCAGCGTCAGAGGGGACAGTCCCCAGCACCCCCCCACAAGGCCCGTGTCAGGCGAGGAAGCGGAGGCCCCCATCGGAGTGGAGGCAGAGTGGAGCCCCTCCCTCACCTTGATGGCACAGGGTGTGTCCCATCTGGGGGACTTGGAAGGCCAGGTGGGGGGGTGGGGGAGGAAGTCTTTTGGTCAGAAGTCTCCCTGCGAAGTGGGCTGGGCGAACTCCCACTTTGCCATGGTGAGCACCGGTCCTGGAAAGGGTGGGGGAGGGACCTGCCGCTGCTCCGAGCCGGGAGTGTGCATGTGTGTGCGCATCTGTGCGCATGTGAATATGCGCATGCACGTGTGCACATGTATGTGTGCACGTGTGCATGTGCGTGTGTGCACGTGTGCACAGAGGAAGGTCCTGCCCGCCCCCTCCCCGTCCCTGCCCGCCTCCCCCCGTAGGGGTAGAGCAGAAACAGACGCCAGCCTCTGGGCCTCTGGGCTCCCCTCCTTCTGCCGCCCTGCCCCACGTCCAGCAGCAGTGACTCACCGGCACCCAGGGCTGGAGGCCCGGCCTGGATCCTCGCCAGGCACACCGCTCTGGCACCTTCCGCCGCCCGCTGCGTGATGAATGAGCTGCAGGATCCTCAGCAGCTGGAGGACGCGTGGTGTGCGCCCGTGCGCCAGCCAAGGGCAGGCGGAGCAGAGCACAGGGCCCGGGGGCCCCGGGTTCAGGGCCAGCCTGCCCCTCGGCTGCAGGTTCTGGCTGCTGCTTCCTTTGGCCGGGTCGGCTTCTGCGAAATGGAGGCAACGCCACAGCTTGGAGGATGCGGGACTTGCCCTCAGAGCCGTCGGAAGATGGGATCTCACCTTGCTCTCAGTGTTCCGGACACATCTCTGGGTTCAGTCACTTCGTTTAGAATAGCAAATAATTGCTTCTGAGACATAAACCCCAAAACCACTGGAATTCTGGTAGATCCAACCAAACTAGTGAGGCAGAAATCCCACCCAGATGGGGGAACTGGCCCCAGCTAGGTGTTCCGGCACACAAGCCTCTCCGAGACCCCGTTAAAAAGCCATGGTGCACGTGCCTACATCCAAGAAGTCATGGATATTCACCTACGGTGAAACCCCACTCAAGCTCTGTAAGCGAACCTTTGGGCCTTGGCATAGGATTTCCAGTGACAGCATCCAACAGGGCTCAGTAAGGGAAAATTCCAGAAAGAGACCCAAGTGCATGGGACACTCAGCATAGGATTCAAGGGGGGAAATTGGGACCGTGGGTCTGTTGGAAAAAGATAAAGCGGGACGCGTGGGTCGTGCTCCAAGAAGCCCAAAGCACCGAGGGTCTCAGTGTGAGGGGTTACCACACTGCAGTGCCAAGAAGCAAGGTGTGGTTTGTGCCCCCAGTGTCACCTTCAGGAAGAGCCGCTACACGAGGACGGAAGGTGCGGGGTCATATACACGTGGGGTGCCTTTTTTCTAAGAAGAGTGGGGTGCAGCCACCAGTCAATGCCTCTCCTGGACATGACTCCATATGTCACTCTCATAGCCTGTGAAAACAATGTCTAACAATGGATTTCTTAAAGAAAAGTGTTGCTACAAAGTTACCTTTGGAAACTATTTACTCAGGAAACCAAAACAGAGTGTTCTCTTCAGATAGTCTCCTCAGTACTGCAGGTCGGGGCACCAAGGACGGGACATTTATCTGACGGTGAGCAGGTCCGCCGTGACCCCTTCACAGAGAGAAGGTTCTGCTCAGCATCAGACAGACCGTCCAGCTCCCAGGTTCCTCAGGCCCCAGGCAGCCCCTCCAGCATGCCCGGGAATCCAGCCTCGCTCCTTGTGGCATGGAATGTTCCACGGCCACTTGCTCCTGGTCACACTTCCGTGGGAGGTGCCACATCTCTCTGGGCCACGCCAACACACATGCCTGGGCAAGGAGACGACCCAAATCCCGCTCCAGCCTCAAGATAACTGCCCCCGGGGGGCTCATTTCCCCATGAGCACCGAGGAACCGCTCACCGTCCTCGGCCCAGTCCCGCCCACGCGTCCACTCACCGCCTCCAGTGGTCTGCAAGGGCCCGGAGCTTTCGGATGCTTCTCCATGTCGGCCCGCGCCGTCGTGTGGGTGTGGACGCTGTGTCACGGGTTGGAAGCTCAGCTGCCCGAGAGATGGCTGGGCCTCTGGAGCCCGAGTTCCCTGATCTGGGGACAGGGACTGGTGCCTCTTCTACGGGGTGCTGTGAAGTCAGAGGGGCACGTGGGGGCGGGACAGGCGCTCCGTCAGCACCTAACGTGGTCTTTGCTCAAACGACCGCTTGTAACCATCAGATGGAGGAGTTCAGTTAAAGGTTCCAGTAAAGCAACGCTCTCCCGCCTGTCTCTGTGTTCAGTGCCCTGCAGTCACCACTGCCTCTCATTTCGGGCCCGGCTCACAGAGGCAGCCCGCATTGGTCCACAACCCCGCGCTTCCCAGGAGCCCGAGCGGCCCACTGCGCCCACAGCAGCTGCCCCCTTCCAGCAGGCCCGCGGGGGCGTGGGCAGGGAGAAGGGCTCCTCACGGGGCCTTGTGTGAGTACTGTGCGGGCACTGGGGGTCTGAAGGAGCCACGGCATGGTCCGCGGGACCTGCACGCGGGATCAACCGTCTCAGACTTCCTTCCAGACGGCGCTTTCAGAAATGGGGCAGGCCCCAGGCCCAGCCGTACTCAGAACTGAGTGCCTCATGCCCTCCGAGTCCCCCTCCCCAAAGAACCACGGGTTTGATTCCAGGCCAGACTTTTAATAAAGCAAATTCATCACAGATGTTGTCATCAGCCGATATATTCAGTTATTGGAATCTGGGAGATTTAGTGCCTGGCCGCTTGTTTTATTTCCTCTCCAGAAGGGCCATTTCTCTTGTGTATTTAATATCCTGGAGGTGTATTTTCCCTAGCAAATTCTCAGTCCAAGACAGCAAGTCCATTTTGGACCCCTCGGGCCATTACTTCGTTTCTGGAACTCGGAACAGGTGTCTCTCTGTATGTTTCCAATTCCCTCCGCCGCTCGGCCCGTCTCGGCGGCTGGCTCACCAGGCAGCCCCGGCCTGGTGCACTTGGCCGGGTCCCCATCACCCCGGGAGCACCCAGGAACCTTGTGGACTGAACCGTGGCTTTACTGAACTTGGGGCTTTTACTCCAATAGCCAGCTCCCATCTCTCAGGGGGAAGACTTTGGGTGCCTCCCTCCAAGAAAATCTGTAAAGGATGCACAAGTGGGAACCAGTCTCCCCCTTCGACAATCTTTACTTGGAAGCTCCGCCGGCCGAGGAGGGAGAGCCGTCTTGCTTCCGGGGGACGTCCAGTGAGCGAGGCTCTAATGAAACCCCAGGCCTCCCCCTGCCTGCCTCTCCTCTCCTGACATCACGGGTGGGGGTATCCCTGAGCTCCCGTCAGAAACACACTAACAGGCCCAGGCCCAGTGATAAGAAAGCAGGAAAGGATTTGGGGAGGGGAGGGTTTGGGGCAGGACCCACTTCCTCATCGAAGGTCAGATGAGGAAGATTCTCTGCAGATGAGCGAGATTCTCTGTGTCCCAGGCCTGGGGACCCAGGTCCCAGAGAGGGCCGGCCGCTGACCTCTGGGACCCAGCAAAGCCCCACTGAGCCAGCCCGCCAGGGAGGGCCTGCTTTACCTCCGTTGGCATCTTCTCCACAGGTGCCCCGCCCGGTCTCCGGAGGGCGCCTATGCCTGGCCCCATCCAGAGGAGCTCTTGGAGGAGACCCCCACCACGGAGTGTGGTGGGGTTCCAGGGCTGCGGCCTCGGGTTCGGACTCACCCCAAGGGGCGGCGGAGCCCCAGGCTGGTCCTCTGGCTTCCGGGGGATGGGGTTGGGGACCGGCGGCAATCCCTCCAGGACACAACCCCAGAGCACACCCAGAGGGGTCTGCAAGTCCCATCTTTAAAACCTCAGAAATGACGAGCGAACCAAAGACATCTCCTAATATCTTTATTGTTCCTTCGATAACTGGACGGTACAAAGTTCCCCTCGTTTCGACTTCGAACTGTACCCCCCACGCACTGTTGTCCTCGGGATCATTCCTTTCCCTGCGGAAACAGAGTTTCCCTCGATAAGCCCTTCCTATCCGTGGTTACGTTATTTAGATAATTTAACAAGAAGAGAGTAATTCCTCTAGGATCAACATGAACTTGATTGCCTCTTTCTAAGGGTGAACACTGAATTTTTTTTTTCTTTTCAGGAACAAAAACCATCCACTTATTAAATCCAAACTACAGCACGGCATTTACGACACTCGTTGCATGAACTGAACACACAGAGCACACAGAGCTACCACCTCAAGGAGACGACAGACAGACGTGGCACAATGTATCTACGGGGGGACGCGGGCTCGAACGAGTGGGCGCTGCGGCTGTCCACGCCACGCACGGGGCCGCTGGCGGCAGGCGGTGCGCACGGGTCCGTGGGGGCGCGGAGCCTCGGGGCAGCTCGGCTGAGACACAACAGGCGGTCGAGAGACGGCAGCTGCGATGGGATGAGTTACAGTCGCCGACGGAAGCCCCGCAGACGCCGAGTGCGGCCGGCTGCGGGCCCTCGATGAGACACGGCAGGCACGCCCACCGGAGCCCAGCGCGATCTAGGGGAGTGTCCATGCGACCTAACAGTGGTTGTCCTCAGGGCGAGAACTGGCCAACAGTCGTTGCCTTACTTCTGTAGGTAATTTGACCAGAAAGGGGGCCAGGCGGGAGGGGGTGGGGCGATGGGGCGGGGGTGGGGACCAGGACCGGGGATCCCTGGACTGCAGTTCCAGCTGCAAAGACGGGGGTGGGGGTGGGGTTGGGGGGGCGTCTTCTCTTCCCAAGCGTGTCGCCCTCTCGCTCCGACCAGAGGCACGGGGAGGCGATGCCACCACGTGGTGCCGGGGCCCACGCTGCTGCTGATGTTTCGAAATTAGTATTATTAGTGTCGTTAGGTTACGTCGGCAGCTGTCCCACAGGAAGGTCCGTGTGGGGGAGGCCGCTGCCCCCTGGGCTTTCCGGGGGTAGACAACTACAACTCGTCGGACCGGATGACGTGAAAGAGGGTGACGTTGTAGAGAACCTGGTGGCCGTTGTTCCAAGCGTACAGGGCGCGGTCCTTGGGGTTGTAGTCCAGCATGGAGATGTGGGAGTACTTGTTCTGGAAGGGGATGTCGATGTACTCGTAGGTCGAGGCGTTGGTCTGGTAGGCGTAGTGGACCTTGGTGCCCCCCGAGTAGCCGTTGGTGACGTAGAGGGTCCCGCAGATGATGAAGGCCTCGCCGGCGCTGCGCTTGGGGTAGCTCGTGTTCCACGTCTGCAGCACCTGCAGGGACACGGGGTCCAGCTTGCTGATCACGATGTTGCCCGCGTTCTGGTTGGTGGCATAGACGGCCCACAGCCCGTTCTCGTCCACCATGAGGTCGATGTCCGAGTGGCCGCCCCAGGCGTAGTGGTACATGTTGTTGTAACCCGCATAGTCCAGGCTCCGCGTCTTCAGGATCGTCTCCGTCTTCAGGTCGAACCGGATGACGATGTGGCTCTGGAACTTGTTGAAGTAGATGGAGCCATTGTAGACCACCTGCCCCGTGCCGGACCAGGGGTGCGGGAGGCGGTGGGACGTGAAATTGTCCGTGGTCATGAAGTCGCTCATGGACTTGTACTCGCGGACAAAGCGGTTGTTGTGGTAGCCATCCATGTACCAGACCTGCGGGGGCACAGAGAGCGCGCGCCCGTTAGCGGCTCTGGGAGCCGGGCTGTGCTCCCCGAGCCTCGCCGCTCAGGCTCAGAGTCTCGTTGACTCGGCAGCAGCCCGGGACCTCGAGAAGGACCCGGAAGAACAAGAGGAGGATAGTGAAGACCGGGCAATGTCTTGTCCCTCCCCCAAACCCGCAAGTACCCCTCAAAGGGGACAGGGCCGTCCCTGCTGGGAAAGAAGAGTCTGGTAGGACAAAGCATGGGGAGGCACATGCTGGGTGGGGCAATGGGGACAGGCGCCACCCAGCCTGGGCTGTGGCCACCCCGCAAGTCAGGGAAGCCGGCAGCAACAGAACCTTCCCAGCCCCCTCTGCTTGGGCTGCGTCCAGACTGTGGCTCCCTGGCAGGGTCCATAGCCTAGGTGCTCCCACTTACTGGGGGAAGGGAGGAACTCCATCAGTGTATGAACCCCCAAGCCAGCAAGACAGTGCTGGACAAGGGGAAACTGGGGATGTGGGGACCCATCACCAAGGGCGCCAGGAAGGGCGACCTCCTGCGTCCAAGGGGCTGTTGGGCATCAGGCCTCTTGTCCCACTAGCGGCCCGGTGGGGCGTCCTGTCTGCCAGGCAGGAAGGCATGCGGGAGGCTACATGTGGAATCATGGTCCCCGCAACCCCCGGGCTTCTTCTCCAAGAAGAATGAAGGCTTCGTGCAAGGCCCCGAGGGTCACAGAGGGCCACAAGCCACCAAGATAACAGACCCGGGGCAGCCCACATTTGGGGTCAAAGAGGAAGAGTTTTCTGATCGCTTAAATGCCAGTTGGCTCCAAAACTGTCTAGACTTTGTACAAAATGCTTTAGTCATTTTCAACCAATATGGGAGCAAATTAGGAAGCAATGCCGTTACTCAGAGGCAGATCTGCTGGGCTAACGCCATCCCCAGAGCATCTGTCCGGCAATAAGACAGCTGCTTTATCCGTCAAGGCTCTGCCGGCTGCCGGGGAGATTAAGGAAGCGCGGCTTTCAGACACAGCATCACACATGCGTGAAAAATTAAGGAAAAAAAATCTTAACCTTGTTCCTGAGGCATCTATCTGGATGCTTGGAGACAGATGCTCTTTTTGTCTTTAATGAGTTTTTTTTTGAAAACTGGGTCTCATTTGAGGCTTTTATTACCCTTAGCCCCCGCAGCCCGGCCCACAGTGATGCGGGTCTTCGATTAGAATGGGTGAGTGCTGGGCTGCCAGGGGTTCCGGGTGCCATGGTCACGCTGCCAAGGACTGGCCCTCCTGCCCGCACTTGGCTCTCTCCCGAGACGGGGAGCTCACTGCTTCTTCCAAGATCCGGCTCAAACAACATGCCCCCCTTTGAACCGTCTGCCGACCCTTGCCTACGGGAGCTGCCTCTCTCCCGCTCAGCATGGAGAGCACCCCTGAATGTGTGCCAATGTCTCCTCCCTCACGAGTGTGCCTGTAGCACGGAGGACCCCCAGGGTCCGGTGCCTCCCTCTCGTGGGCAGAGAGGGGTGACATGGGCACCAAATTGCTCGGGATTTGTAAATCGCCTCTTCTTCCCGGAAACTAGTGAATTGGACCCAGGGCACGCTTCTGGAAAACGCAGTTTAGGCTAGGAGGGGAAGCTGACACAAGACCCTATATATTTACCCACCAGCTCTTGGCCTGTGACTGCAAGACCCCCACGAAAAGCCCCTCTACCGAAGAATGTGCTGCAGCAGCTCCGAGGGCAGAGAGACGGCGCCCCTTCCCTCACCGTGGCAGCCCCTCTGGGTTCACCGTGATCTCCGGATCGGAAAGCCTCTCCCGCCCCACCCATCCGAGTCCCAAGGCTCACACAGAATCCCATCGCCCCCAGGAAGCCTCCCCCGATTCTCTGGCTTCCCCCAGAACCCCCATATCTGAACTTCTAGAACCTGGAACCTGGCTGCCCCCTGAGCCCCCGGCTACCCCCTGAGCCCCCAGGCACGCTCACTTCCCAGAACAGTCACATGGGACTCCGGGGACAGAGCCAGGATGAGTGCTGGTTAAAGCAGGTGACACCAGTGTGTAGGCAAGTCTGGGCCCTCTGGCTTGGAGCCTGCACGTCTTGCTGTGGCCTGTGCCCCCTTACCCTTGGTTACGCCTTCAGCTTCCTACCGTCCTCCGGGGCTGGTGCCACCTGATCGAACCTTCTGGAACTGCGATGCAGACCGTCACTCCTCTGTACATCTGACTCCTCAGTCCCAGGCTCGTCCCGGCAGCGTCCGGCGGCCTTTGCGCCTGCCAGGCCAAGTCCCTGGCTCTCAGGCACCTCTGGTCTGGTGTCCCTGTGCCCCACACCTGCTGCTGCCACTGTGGTGCCCCCTTTCCACGGATCAAGTTCATCTCCTAGAGGGCATTTCTTATGCCCCCTCTACCCCTGGGCAGGGAGGCCTCAATTTTGTAGGGGGTGGCCCCCAAAAGACATGTCCACATCTGGGACCCTGTAAGTGTGACCTTATTTGGAAAAGAGAGCTTTGCAGATGTCATTAAGGATCCCAAGATGGATTAGGGTAGGCCCTTAAATCCAGTGAGTGGGTGTCTTGAGGGGAGGAGAGACGTAGACACAGAGGGGCTGACGCCCACTGGCCTGGGACTTCTACAGCCGAAGCCAGCAAACAGGAGGGAAGGTGTCGTGGACTCCAGACAGAGTCAGGGTCAGGGTCTCCTGGGGGCAGGGGGCACAGTCTGGCATCAGGGGTGAGAGCATCAGGAGCCCCAGCACCATCAGAAGCACGCGGGCCAGTCACCACCGAGGGAAGGCAGCTTTGGGCATAGAAGAACACCGCAGAGCCCAGCGTAGGGCCTGGCACACAGCTGGAGCTCAATAAAGGAGTCACGAAAGGAAGGGCACAAGGCGTCCTGAGCGAACCCTGTTGTAGCAGCTCAGTGCGAAGGCGTCGGGACGCTGTGAGCCGTGCCCACTCCTCTGGAGCCCCCCGCCACGGGCCCCCCACCAGGACCCCCTGTGCAGCGTTCCCTGCATTCGCCCCCCACCCCCCACCTCTGGCCACGTGTCTCTGACCACACCGCCGTGGCAGCCTGCCCCAAAGCTGACACGGGTGGTTTCCCTTTGGAACAAGTTACTGGTTTCCTGCATGTGTGATCAAACTGGGAGAATGAGAAAGATCAAAACAAAGCATCTGTCCTCCAGATCAATGGCAGGGTCCGGGGATGCACCACTCAGCGCGCTGGGAGTTGGGGGCGGCTGTGCTGAGCCCACGGCTTGGAATGGCCCCAACCACACTGGTGTGGGGCAGAGCTGCCCAGCGTCCCCGCCAGCAGGCTCCGCTCCCCCTTCCCCTTGCCAGCAGCTCCCCACAGAAGCCTCCTCCCGCTGCCCCCTCTCCGCATGCTCCGTCCATCCCCGGGGCCTCCCTCTCTGGATGGCAATGTGGTCACCAAGCAGAAAGCAGGTGTCCAGTTATCAAGAGCATCCCCCGCCGCTTAACAGCTTTGCGCACAGACAGCCTCCCTGTTTGGGGCAAACAGCCAGGCTTCCCGGAGCCCCGATACTTGGGACCCGAGAAAGGGTCTTCTGAGCAGCACTGCTTACAACAAAGGAAAGGGTATCACAGTGGGGCCAGAGACACACGTGGGCACAAGCCCCCAGACCCAGGCATGTGGGACGTGTGCGGTGGGCAGGCAGACGGCAGGTGGGCGGGGAGGGACGGGGCGGTCTCGGGGCAACTGCTGTAGACGCTTGTTAGTGAAACCACTGACTGCCCTTTCCCAAGACGGTGGGCACAAGACTAGACCGGGGTTTTCTCACCAAATAGCAGGGGTAACAGTGACCTCCACACCGGCAGGTCGCTGGAGGGTCACTGGACGCCCAGCCAGGACTGGCAGGCAGAGCGCTCTGCCGAGGGCCGGGAACGCGGACTAACGGATCACCGCGCACAGGGCTCCGCTGCGCCAGCGCAGAGCCAAACCTGGAGCAGAGCTGGGACTCGCCGTGGGGGACGTGGGCCAGAAGACCAATCGGGATTACGATTAGCCCCTTAGACCGTCAGAGAACTTGCAAGCAGCAGCTAACGGTCCAGACTCAGGAAACAGAACAGAAACCACCCCAAACCCCTGTCTGCACTCGCATCCCAGGTCTGCAGTCCCCAACCGGCCCCTCCAGAGTCCCCTGCAGCCAAGGCTGGTGTGAGCTGCTCTGGGGGCGGGGATGGGAGGGTGGATAGACAGATGGCAGCCACCACAGGCCGGTGGTCACTGTCCCCCCAACCTTCCCCAGCAGAAAGTGCGGGGCCCCCTCACTTCCAAAATACAAGACGCTGCTTCCTGCCACCGGCAGCTGTGGCAGTGGGGGAGGGGAGCTATGAGGCCAGAAATCTGGGGGAGAGGAAGCGATCCTTCCCATTAAGAGTCCCCCGGACAAGACCCAGCAGCCCCTCTCTCAATCCCACCTGAAGGAAGAACAGAGATTCTTTTAAAAAGTGATTAGTTTCGGGGCGCCTGGGTGGCTCAGTGGGTTAAACCTCTGCCTTCGGCTCAGGTCATGATCTCAGGGTCCTGGGATCGAGCCTTACAGCGGGCTCTCTGCTCAGCGGGAGCCTGCTTCCCTTCCTCTCTGCCTGCCTCTCTGTCCACTTGTGAGCTCTCTCTCTCTGTTAAATAAATAAGTAAAATCTTAAAAAAAAAAGGTGATCAGTTTCTAAACGTCCTGCCAGCCCCCGAAAGCCAGGGGGTGCGTGGGAGACGCCCCAGACTTCTGGCTTGTTCTGTGCCCTGAGGTGTAGCCAGCAAGCGGTTACATGCCCAGACCTGTCCCTCCTCCCCTGACAGCCCCAGGCGAGTCTTCCTCTGGCAGAGGCTCTGAGGGCCACCGAACGGCCATGTCCAGGCAGCCCCGCGCTCAGCCGGCCAGCCTTCACCCCACACCCCCAAAGGCACTCACAAGACTCAACCCGGGCCCTGCCTTTCTCTCCTTTTCTGACTTTTTATCCAGGGGGGAAATGAACACAACCTTTTCCCTAAATCAAAAAGGAACCTGCGTTTCCATCGGCCTTGATACAAATGAGACACCACTGAAGTAAGGAAGGCCCAACAGGACGGTCCTCCTGGAGCAGGGGTGGGGCTGGGGTGGCTGGGAGCTCCCCTCCCTTAGAGCGGAGCTGGGGAGGGCTTGGCAGGGGTGCCTGCTCTAACAATTGCCGCCATTGTTCCCATATTGGGCCCCGTCCCTGTGGTCTGTGACTCAGGGTTAGCACAGGGAGCTCAGCCAGGACCTAAGCCCCTCCCCAAAGCGGCCTGGGGTGGGGTGGGGAACAAACCCGTGGGGGCGCCCAGGCTCACTTGTGCCCCGGGGTGAGCGCAGCACCCTGGGACCCAGGCCCGGCAGAGGAAGCACTCACCCTGTTATCACCTTCTGGGGCCAGAGGATCCGTCATCCAGGACCCGAACCTTGAGCCTGAGGTCTTGACGGTCACGGGGTCACTGATGCCCGTCAGCTTGCCGCAGGCTGGAAGACAGTACACAGCGCAGAGGAGTGACTCCCTTGGCCCGAGCCCGACCACCCACTGCGGAGGACGGGAGGGGGGTCCCTCTGCCCGCCTTGGTCAGGGTGTCAGCTGCTCTTGCCCCTTTTCTTCCCGGTGATACCCCCAGCCCCAAAGTCCAGAGAAGCTCCTCCCACCCCAAACGGAGCCACTGAGGCCAGGGTGGACAAGGGGAGAGAGGAGCAGCAGCCCCCCCACTGCCTCCCTCCCTCGGTCCCCAGGGGCTTGGGGCTGGAGGGGCCAGAGCAGGACATGGGGGTGACCAGCCTCGCCAGGACACGGTTTTTTCTTCTGGCCAGTGGGCACGGCAGTAGCTCGAGCCTTTAAGCCTCCGGGAAAGAGAATATCCCAAGCCCCATGTGTTAGGCTCCCCGCAGGGTCCCAAGACACCTCTTTGGGAAGAATACACAGCTCCATGCCCCTGGGCCAGTTAGAACTGGACTAGGAGAAAGGCCCCCCCTCCTTCCCTAGAGAGCCTGTGAGCATCTCCCGCAGGGGGAAAAGGTCCCTTCTGCCTGGGGGGAGCCCTGAGGCTGGAGAGTGGGGACTCTGGAGGCACTGACAGAGCAGGGCAGCTGGATGGAACAGGCCTCAGATGTGGCCTGGGTGCTGCCTGTCTCAGGGATGGAGGCCTGGGTGGTGGTACTTAGAGCCACACCAGCACTCGGGGACAGCGGAGGCTGGGACCCAGCGCTCTGTGTAGCCCAGCGCTCTTCCCACAGCCCTGTGGGCCTGCCAGGCTGCACCTGCCGCCCCAGCAAAGACTCCACAAGCACTTAGGTCTTCCAGAATAAATGAATCCCCGCCAGCCTGGAGTTCCTGAGCCCCAGGAGCCGATCGGCAGGTAGACACGGCCTAGTCACCAAGTCTCCAAGAGGATCCGGTGCCTTCAGAAGACTGACAGTGACTTAAGCCAGGGACACAGTTTAGCCGGGATAATCCCGCAGAGCGAGGGGGCAGGCCAGGCCGCAGAAGCTGGTCTCTCTCTAAGAACTTAAAGCAGGGGTGTGTATCTGCACTAACACCATCACGCAGGACTGCAGAGACAGACCCCTGACACCCCAGCCCAGCGCCGGGCGTCCCATCTCTCTATGCTGGCAGGAGCGCAGAGGCCATGAGGAGGGACGGGCCGGCTGCAGGCCGCCAGGGGGCTGGGTCTGCACCCAGATCCCCATCAGTGGCACCGCCCTCCTCACCGCAGGCCGCTGCCGTGGGTCCACACCTATTTTTACCAGCCTATCCCTTCCCCTCTCCGAATTTCCTGTCTGTTCCGCTTTTAGGAGCAACTGTGGGCCCTCCCACGTAAATACTGTCCCCTCACAGCCCACGGCTTCCTGGCAGGAGTCATCGCTGGGGGCTGGTGGCAGGTCTGCAGGTGGGCCTGGTCCCTGCTGAGAATCGCAGCAAGTTCGCTGGGCCCCGTGCACATGTTCCCCATCTGTGGGAGGACAAGGAGCACTGGAGGAAGGTCCAAGGTTCACCAGCATCTACAGGGACTGGGAGAAAAAGGGGGTGCTCAAGGCTGGTGTCTCCCTGTACTCTCTTCGTTCCTAAGACCTGGGGCTGGGGGCTGGCTGTCCCCAAGGAGACAGCAGTTTCTCTGACCTGGGTGGGGGTCGGGAGATGTTGACAGGGCCCACGTCCGGCCACCAACAGCCTCCCCACTGCTGAGCCAGGGGACAGCGGTCCTGCCAGCAGCCTGGAAGGAGGAGCCATCGCCCTCAAGGGTGTTGTGACTCGGGGAGTCCGGTGGGCCCACGGGTTTTCCATCCAATAGCATACTGTGGGATCGGACGCCGCACAGTGTTATACTCACACTGAGGCTCTGGCCAAGCCCCCCGTGCTGCCTGACCTCCCCAAAGGAGACCAGATGTCTGTCCTCCACATCACGTGGCTAAACATGGCAGGCCAGCGCCCTACCTCGGCAGCACAAATCCCCGGCCCTTGTCGCTGCCACGCCTTTGCTCTGGCTGTCCCTCCACCTGGCATGTCTCCGCCTGCCCTCCCACCTGTCCTCTATGGCCTGGCCCAAACCCACGCCTCTTCCTGAGACCTCTGCCTTTGGAAACCTGCCCACCTTGTCCTCACCAACTCCTGCCAGTGACCCCCATATGTCCTGGGGCCTCAGACCCGAGTGTCCAGGTCTGGTTACCCCGGGCTACAAGCTTGTTGCCCTCTCTTGCTGTTTCCCCAAGGCTCTGCCCAAGGAATTGTCCACGAACTAGTGAGGGAATCATCTCTCAGTTCCTCAGAAGTAAAATCATTCATCTCTCAGAAAACCCTCATGATGTCCTTCGCCACATGCCCCAGCAGAGGGGACGAGAGGTAAAGCAGGGTCACCCTCCTCTGAGTGTGGGACAGAAGCCCAAAGGGCAGCTGTAGGGGCGGAAGCAGTGGGGAGCTTCTAGAAGGGCGCCTGATGTGCATACGGGGCTCAGTGGAGGCAGCTGCCGTTCTCATGACTGTGGATTCAGATTAAGGATGGGGAGAAAAGTTGGGGTCAGGGATGCCTCGGACCACCCAATTGTGTCCTGCCCACTGTGGGCCGTCAGGGCTGGGGCAGAGTAGGGGAACCAACCACTGTAGGAAACAGGTTGCAGGTCGGGTCTGATCTGGAGGCAAAGGCTTTGCAGTAGCGCCAACACCTGCCGTCCCCGGGCTGAGGTCTGCTCTCCCTTCACCCAGGGGCTCCCCGGCTCTGAGGGCTACCTCTAGCCTCCCCAGCCCCTTGGAGGGAGCCTTGAAATCATGGGTCAGAGCGTGCTGGCCTGGGAGCCCTGCTCTTCCAAATACTGGCTGTAGCCTCAGGTCTCCAGGGCCTCCCGGGCTGGAGGCTGCCACCCCCCCACCCCCCCCCACTTGAGTCAGGGAGTTATTTTTGGTTCTCGGTCCAGACTGGTTCTGCCAAGACCTCGGGAGCTGACAGGATCTAAAAAAGCCCCACGACAGAGCCTCATGGAGGAGTCTTGGCACATTCAGTTCAGGAAAGTGTCCCTCTCTGTCACACGGGCTCAGGATGTGCGTAAGGAGGGAAGGAGGTCCCTGCGCAGGTGCAGCTCAGAGGAGGCGGAGCCCCGGAGCCGGAGCACCTCGCTGGGAGGGCCTGGCCACCCTCGCCCTCCAGAGCTCAGGGGCAGAGCCCAGGACCGGTGTCAGGAGGGAGGGCACCGTGCAAAGCCAGGGGCCTGGACAAGACAGTGCCCTGCGTGAAATCATTTGCCTCGTGCTATTGCTAGGAGTCCACTTCCGAACAACAGCTGGGACAATCTCCACGGGGAGCCTTGAGCAGACCCGGGGTGACATGCCCACCAAGAACCAGGCCAGAGCGAGGGCCCGAGAGCCCTGCAGCAGGCAGGCTGGGCCCCCAGCTTTCGGTCTCCCTTAGCCCCAGCTTTCCACCCTCGTGGACTGGGAACTGTTTGCAAAGCTGGGAGCTGGGGAAGGCACATGTCCTCGAAGGGGGGAGAACCTGAGGACAAAACCAACCCCGAGTCTGGGAGCGGCACCAAGGGAGGGTCCCCCGTCTCCCCTCTGCACATAGGCAGGGCAGGGCAGGTGCCAGGAGACCTCTCCCCAGGCACAATCTCCAGCACTTCCCGGGAGGCTCCAAAGGGGAAGCCTGCCCTGCCAGAGTCCCACTCGGGTCAACACGTGAGCAGCAGCTCAGCTGTGGGTTGGTTTCTTTGCCGTGGGGTCTCCTGCAGGCTGAGCTCTCCCAGGCTTATCTCTCCACCCTCCACTGATTGCAAAACCTGCTCATGTGACTTTCAGCCTCACCCTTGGCAGCAGCTCCCTCCCCCAACCCCTGCAGGCTCCTGGGAGCAGACTGGGGCCAATCCCTCTGCCTTCCTGAGACTGTCCCATCTCAAGGGCAAGAGAATGGAAAGGAGGCTTCAGACTTGCCTCCCCCAGGAGAGAGAGCCTGGAATGTGGAGCCCAGGCAAAGCACCATGCCCTGACATCCCAAACTGGCAAAGATATCTACGCCATGACTGTTACAACATGGACCCCGGGCTGGGGGGGCTGCTGGCACTGAAGCCCATGGGCTTCATTCACTTGTGCTCTTGGTGGAACAATTAGAGCCCCAGAGATTCTGGTGCCAGGGCCCCGGTGTCTGGGCACTTCCTTCCCACTGGGGGAAGCCCTAAAACTCAGCTATTCCCCCTGCCCCCATTTTACAGAGTGGAAAATCGAGGCCTGAAGTTAACAGACCCACGAGATGCTCGGGACGTTGATATATGAACAGCATTTTGCACTGGATCCTAAGTCTCTGGGCCTGCTGGTTTAGCTTCTGGGTCATCTATGTAGGCTCCCCCAGTGGAGGAGGGCCGTGAAGTCTCCCGCCCCAGCCAGGGGGACCAGGTGGCTGGGCGGCTCTGGCGCTCCCCTGTCTGGGAACAAGGGGAGCTCAGGGGAGCGGTCAGAAGCTGCCTCTCTTGCAGAGATGCCCAGAGAGGCTGAGCCCCACCTCTGGTTTTAGAAATGGAGTTTCAGAGTCCTTTCTGGCTGGGCCTCTGGGAAAAACATACAATCCCATTGAGAGAGCAATCTTTACAAATAGAAACGGGAAACAAATGGAGCCTTGTTTTTTCTCTGTGTATGTTCTGGGGTCAGGAATTACCAGCCACGTCGACTTAAAAGAGAGGGTGGCCGCAAGAAGCCACCCGATTGAGAGCACATTGGCGGAGGGGGGGGGGTGGCTGGAGTGTCTATACCGGGGAGGAAATAACGGGGACCGACAGGGAGACTTCAGACCAAGGAGCCAAGGTACCCAGGGGGCAGGGCAGGAGCTACTGAAAGGCTACACCCAGCAGGAGCCCCAAGCTCCCCGGCAGCTGTCAGGAACGGGGGGCCCCACAGTGCAGGAGGTACCTCCTTGGCTCTATGTTCCCCAGAACCTCCAAGAAGGAAAAAGTCTGCTGAGACCATACTCATTGGCGAGGCTGAAATAAAGACCATCTCAAGCAGCCACGGGATAGGAACGTGGTCCTTAAATTACTGGGCTTGAATGGGAACCTAGGGAGAGGGCAGAGCCACTGTTCAAACTACCACCTGCCTGTTGATCGGCCCCCACACCCACCCACCTACCTGTCTGTTCCTCCACCTGCCAACGTATCTGTCTGTCTGCCCACCTAGCTACCTACCTAGCACTTACAACTTGCCTGCCCTACCCCTGCCCACTCTGCTGGGCTATGAGGTGTCCCTGGACTCCTATATCCCAGGGCCTGGGGACTCCTACACCTTCACTGTACAGATAAGCAAGTGGCTGCCCTTGAGACAGTCAGTGCCTGGGGACAGTCACACAGCCACAGGTGGTACCTAACTTACAGACCGAGGGCTCTCACCCTTTGGTGTTCATGGGAATCTCCTGGCTGTTGGTTAAATGCAGATCCCTGCCCCGCCCCCGCCCCCGCAGACTCTGATTCAGTGGGTCTACCTCCAAGTCAAGCTGTTTCTGAAGAAAGAAACACAGAGGCAAGACAACATGGTTGCACTCTGATGGGAGAGAACGGGGCCCCTGGGAGTCATCCTCTCTCTTTACTCCCAGATCAACCATCTCGGTGGCCCAAGGGTAACCTTGTGGAAGCCCCAAGATCGTAAGCTGGAAGGAAAATTCACGCAGCTTCTAAAAATAGACCAGGTGCTGATGGAAAGGCTGCTCTTCCCAAGAGGGGTGGTGTCCCCCCCGGAGAGGCCTGTGGCTTCTCAGTGTTTGTAACTTTCCACTCTGAATTTCCATTTTGCTCCTTGACCCCCCCCCCACAGGGAAAGCATGGAGGCCCCATCTCAGTTTCTCACTGATATACGCAGTCTGTATCCTAGGGAGAGCGTAAAATAAACAATAACCACCACCTCCACCCCCACCCCGGCCCCTGGATTCTTCAAAGGCTGAGACCCCTGGGTGGGGGCATTTGGAGGGTCTGGAGAGAGAGAGGCAGTCAATGTGGGTTAATGCTGGGTAGAAACCCCAATCGGTGCCCAACGGAAGTCATTATATAACCCACAGTCATAAATACAGTTCCATAATTGTGAACACTCGAAACATCCACACTGACCCCTACAGTGTCCGAACAGGAAATGTTGTGGAGACTGCCCAGCCCTGACCCTCCTGGGGCTGTCCCAGGTCCCCCTGCCCCTGACACACCAGGACTGGGGCACCAAGAAGGGCATCACTGGAAAAACGCAGAAGACAATCCCTCATGGGACACAGCGAAGTGCCCATATTAAGCCAGATTAAACTCCCAATGCCTCTCGCCATCCTCCCTGGGCTGGGGAAGTTTTGAGTGTTTGCCTTTGCTGGGAGGCCTAGAATAGCGTCTGAAATAATCTGGGTGTGTGGACCTGCTCCAACAGGGGGGCTGGCTGACTGCTTCCTTGCCTTTTGGGTGTTCTCTCCCTTTTGTCTCAAGGCATCAGGGATTTAAAAAAGTATTTGCTACTTTGGGATGTTGTAAGTTTATAAGAAGATATTTGGGGTATGGGTGGGTGGGTGTGGGGAGGGAGTCAAGTTAGAATATCAGATAAAACCCAAGGGAAACTTCTTCATAAACCAGAATTACCCTAAAAATTACCCTACAGTACACTAAGTATACAGTATGAACACGAACAGCCGTGGTGTCAAGCGAAAAGCCAGAGAGAAGGGCTAGCTGATCTGCACACGAAAACCCAGGAATGAATTGGAAATTGGGAAACAGGCCAGAAGAGTGTGCTCAGATGCCGGTAAGTCACGGTCTGTGACAGCAACCAACAAGGAAGTTGTAAGGTGAGTGAGAATTCAAGCAGAAGCCAGAATCCAGAAGGGTCCCCCCATGGTGGGAGAACCCCCAGATCTGGTGTCTCCCCCAGGAAGCAACAACAGGGTTGAGGAGCAAGTGAGCCCAGGGGCTCCCTCCATCCAGGCCATTAGGAGGGACTGACGCCTTTTCTCACTGTGAATGGCAAGTCCTCTATGCTGGTGTGACTGAATTTTCTTTTTTCTTTTATTCAAACTACGCACAATTCGCTCTCTTGGGAGTTCCATCAGCCCTTGTCCCCAGCCTGGAGAGAGGATGAGATGTATGTTTCCAGCCCTACTAACCTCATGTCCTAACTTCACCCATCACACACAGACGCACACACCCACGCACATGTGCACGCACACACATACATTCTTCAGATGGCATGTGTCTAGTCCCTTTTCCGGATGTGTGACTTCGTGGGGTCTGTGAGCCAGCCTTTGCACAGGACTGGACAGTGCCCTAGGGTGAGTGCCGCCTACCTGTGCTCCTAAGCGGGAGCCCTACCCAGGAGCCCTAATCCGGCCAGGCCACGGCCTCCCTGAAGGCAGCTGGGCGCTGTCCGCTTCAGCACCACTCCCTAAACCTGTGCGGGAGCGGAAGTGGACGGGGCAGCGCCACGCCCCCGGCAGCGGCCTCCCTGAAGCCCGGTGGGCGCTGTCCGCTTCAGCACCACTCCCTAAGCCTGTGCGGGAGCGGAGGTGGGCGGGGCAGCGCCACGCCCCCGCAGGGTTCTGGTCCTACCTAGTTTTTGCATGCATGCACGGAGCCTTTCTTCAAGATTGGACACTCTGCTCTGAAGTTCATCGTAGTCATAGGCGCCAATTTCCTCTTGCAGTTCGTTAAGCACTGACGTCAGATTCTGGACCTCCTCCTTAAATTGCAATACCAATTTGGCATCGGCCTTGTACTCTTCCAACACTGGTATCAAAGGCCTAAGTTCATCCATTTTCGCTTTTATCGCCTGCAAGGTTAAAATAAGCTGGGTTCAGTGCTCTGCGTGCAAAAACTTGCAACACCCTGCCTTGGCCTGGCTTCTCCCCGGGTGAGGGAGTCTGTGCACACTCCTGTTTCATTTATAGGTTTATGTATTCTGGCCCAAAAGAGTTAGAAGAGCATATTAAACAGTCTTCAGAACACCAACATATTTGGGAAAGTCTTTATTGTCAGTTTAGAACGCAACATCTTAAGGTTACATGCTTTTAGTCACACACACAAAGTTTCTTTTTTTTTTTTTTTCTTTTTCAAAAAATGCATTGACAAGGGTTCAAACTGTCCATGGAATGCAGCTACAGTCGCATGCAAAAGAGGGTCCTGGTTGTGTTCAAGGTTCCTTAATGTCATGGTGCTAAGTATTGGGAAATAATAGTAAAAATGCATGGTGCAAAAGCTCTCTGACCCTCTTTCATGGTTACATGGGAGTGGACTGCATCTTCAGTCACTGCAGCACTGAAAAAACGCTTTTAAGTTAGCCCTGCAAGCAAGAAAACGAAATACCGTTGAAGAGCTACCTCACTAGCCTGCCTTAAACAGACAGCCATTAATAGACAATTATTTTCACGGTCACTTAAAAAAAACACACACACTCCATTGCTAGATTTAGCCCAAACCAACTGCTTTAACGGTTATAGAGATTCTCTCACAATTCCTGGTGTAATTCTTAATGCAATTAAAGCATGGTCAAAGGCAAAGGATTGCTTTTCCTCCCCTGGGGCCATGTTGCCCCAAATTTTGGAACTGGGAGAGATGCCCGTGTGGACAGTGCTTGCAAAGATGAGCTAGCTCATGGCCGCTAAAGACACCCCTGTCTTCAAAGGAATCGGACTCTAGCATGGCAGAGGGAATGCTGGGCTTTCAGGGAGAGACACAAACTCTTTTTGGTCAGGCAGGTCAAAAATCTCTCTCTCCGAGATAATTCACCACGATGATGACATCAGAAGCAAGGACAACATGGTCACCTGCCTCCACCATGAGCCATTGGCTCATTGCTCCTCGATAGGATCAGGCCTGCTATTATTTTATTTATAATATAGATTTATTACTTCGTTAGCCTGTCGTTTCATCTGTATAATGTATCAGTTTTAAAAGTGGATTACTTCTTGCTTCATGCAGGGAGCACATCAAAGGAGAACATTAGCATAAAAAGGACTGGAAGACAGAGTATCAGCAATTTCTAGTCAAGCAGGGCTGTGTAATTTGACCTGTTCATTTATATCTGGGCTAGATTAGCAATTAACATGCACGTGTGCCTTAATTAAGGTGCATATAATTTTTCAATTTAATCATTTTGAAGCTGAGTAAACTTAAGGTATATATATATATATACATATTTCTATATATGTATATATAATTTTAGGTCAAACTCTGGCTTTAATGTCCAGAGAGACCTGGAAAGAAAAAAAAAAAAAGAAAAAAACACTTACCAGGAAGTGAGAAAGATGTTGGTGTCTCTCTTTTTCCTCCCTACAAATCTACAGTGTGCCTTGTCATAGCTAAATTAGGTCAGATGTGAAAAACTGCCCCGAGTGATCCCTGCTCAGAAATGGATCTAATCAATTAAGCTAATCCTTGGCTAATGTGATTTACCTACAGCAGCTGCCGAATGACGAGGACCGATCGTGCCCCTTCCCAGCTAATCTATGACCTGGCTGGAGAAGCCAGGTCCTGGGACCCCGGCCTGGGAAGCTCCTGGGGGCTGAAAACTGCGGTTCCACCTTCCCATTTGACTGTGTCTTTCGCCAAAAGAGAGCGAGGGCCGGCTGCCTCTCCGTTTCCAAGGACAGCAGCGGCCATTTGCAAGGCAAAGGCCCATTTCTGCTGGGCTCTTCCCCGGCCCCAAGTTTCTCTTTCTGGAGGGGAACAGGAAAGCACGAAGGGAAACCAAGCCCAGCCTCGACTCAGAGGAGGAGCAGCACACGTACCTTGAACTGCCTGGCCAGGTGTTGCTTATGGCTCTCCTCCACCTGCTTGAACCTGGACTCCAGCCCCTTCATTTGGTTCTCCATTTTCTCCACATACTGCAAGTCTCTCTGGGTCCGCCTGTCCAGGACCTCTATGGATTGAGACATGTTCTGCACCTGTCAAAAAGGCAACAGGTTCAAGAAAGGAGCTGCAGCGGGTGCCTGCTAATCACGACAGTGACCTTCCCATGCAGCCGACACACTGGGAGCCAGAGGCGGCCCATGCATTATTTACTAGTTAATCACCAGCATCAGGGAGTGTTATGACCAAGAACTCCCCAAACAGAGCAAATTGGTTTGGGAAACGTTTCCTCTGCCATGTTCCAGAATGCCTTCTCTTCCAGCCAGGGATGCAAATCAGGGGTTCAGGAGCCTCAGGTCCCCCCAGCTCACAGCTCCAGGCATACAAGGCTTTGGGTGACTTTTTTTTTTTCCTTTCTTTTGTCAGTGGGGAGGGGACTGTGTCTCAGTCTTATTCTGCAGGATGAAACCTGATAGGCAGGCTTAAATACCAGCCAGTTTGAACGGTGGGTGGTGTTGGGCTTCCCCCACCCCGGGTGGAGACTCTCTGTCCCCCTACATCTCATAGGGATCCTGCTGTGAAGGTGGGTGGCACGAGGGAGCCAAGCTACAAGGGAACTGCTCTTTCTAACTCTGTGTCACCACTTGTCCCCATCTCACGCACCATCCATCACCCCTCCGGGTATCATAGGCAGATGACTGCTCTGCAAACATCCGCGTTCCATGCATAGAGTCAGGAATCAATCACCCGGCCAATGAAGAATCGCTATTTCAAATCTTTGCAGACAGACCTGAATTGAGTCTATCCTCAAGATGGAACTTTAATATTCAACAGAATTCCAGAGAGCTTAAAAGAAAAAACAGTTTCAGTGCAACCACCTGCCAGGGTGTTTTATTTTTGGGGAAACTGGCTGGTGCTTCTGTGCACATGCATTTGGGGCAGTGGGTGGGGGGGCAGATGGAGTTCAGGGTTGTGCGGTGGTGTTCGGGTCACTCCTCGGAATCGAATCCAATCACCAGGGAGGAAGACACCTTCACAACCACCGCAGATCTCCATTCCTGATTTCCTGCTGCCTTTGAAAATCCTCTCCCTTTTTAGGCACGGAATCATTTGCGTATGACCCGTAGCTTGACTCGGCCCCTGAAAAGATGACAGTGCGGTTTCCACCACTTCCGGTATAGCCTCCACCCCCGTAAATAAAGTACGAGCACAAGCGAAATGCTTCTCGGTAGGAGAAAAACCGATATTACTCACTGCAGCATTTTAAAATGCCTGGGATTTTATGACTAGTTATTTAAAAGTAACACACAAATCCAGTTTAAAAATTTGGGTTTATAAAATACCGTATGTGGGTGACTCAGATACTCTCTGATCCTTTCTATGGGGAACTGGAACATTTGCTCTGTTACCCTCTCCCTGCCCTCCTCACCTGTCCAATTCTGTCACACCCAATAACCACAGGACTTCCTTGGAGAAGAGTTGTGAGTTTTGGTTTCCTTCATATTTTAAAGCCCAGTCCCAATACCACCTCCTCCAGGGAGGTTTCCAGGATGCACCAGAGCCAGAAGCGGCTGCATACTACTTGGAAACAGCATCACTTTGTTGGCGCAATGCCTGCCAGGCAGTAACCACACACACATCTGTCTCAACCAGCTGGCTGGATGGGAAACGCGGGGTGGGAAGGGCCCGGGGCTTTTTCACTCCCACAACCACAGCACCCCCTACACACACCCCCATCTCGTCCCTGAGCCTAATGCACTGAGGTCCTCCTGCAGCCACAATGTTGGGAGGAGGAACACAAATGGCCTCCCCAGCCAAGAGCCCTCTCCCCTCCTGAGACGCAGCATTCCTGCTGTGTTGGCAAAACCTACAAGAGCGGGGGCTTCCGTGGGCTGAGCTGAAGCTGCTGGGTGAGCACCAGCTCCAGATTCTGCCCTCCGACAGGGGCCACACGCAGAGCAACGGGCTTCTCCTCTGCCAGACGAGGGAAGCTTTTCACAGATTTTGAATAAGATTAAATTTAAGATTGAGAAAACCAATTTTAAAGATGCCAAACGACTCCGTTGCCCTAAAACAAAACGCAGACTCTCCTACTGTCTGTCCCACCTGGAGCGAGCACCCCCTCTCTGGCCGGTCATAAAGCAGGCGACTGGGCCGAGGGGCACAACTACTCCCAAGTGGGTGTTCTCCCTGAAGAAGACCCCGGTCTACGCCCCAGCCCCGGGGCCATCCATCCTCTTTCCAGCAGGATGTGTCCCTCGAAGCCAACTGATGAGCTCGAGGTCACACAGTTCCCAAACGACACCGTTCCCCCCCAGGCTGAGCTTATCCGGTCACTGATTCGATTCGATCTTTACAACACCCTGGCAGCGGAGCGCTGTCTCGAGTCCCAGGCCACGCATAAGGAGACCGAGGCCCAGAGAAGTTAAGCAGCTTGTCTACCATCCCACAGCGGTCAGCAACGATCCAAAGCCTGGCCTGCCTCCAAAGCCCACACTTCCAGTCAGGGCTGACGGCTTTTTCAAAGAGAACATAACCCGCGGCCCCAACATGGCTTTTCCACTCGGCTGGTTGCCTGTGGCCCTCAGCCCTGGCCGCAGGTCGGCACTGGGGCATCCGAGGGAACACACCACCAGAGCCACGCACCTCAGGCAGGAGGAGACCCCCCCTCCCAAGGAAGGAGCAGCCCTGCCCCCAAATCCAGCACAATCTGAACGAGGGAAGCCGCGAGGCCCTCTTTTACAACAAAAGGCTGCTGCCCTCTGAAAACACAGTGCCCACTGGGGTATAAAATAGGGCTTTAAATCTTCCAGCCCCGACATGATAGAGTATGGAGGCAGGAAGAAGGGCCCCAAGGCCTGCGCTCCCGGGGGGCTGCAAGAGCGGCAGCCTGCCCCCTCCCATCCTCCCCCCTGCCCTCCTTCCAGGTCCCAGAGGCCCCTCCCAGCTCCACCTCCTTCCTCTGCAATTCTGAATAATTAAAGGCCCAATTAGGCTTTGGTCTAGTTTAGTGTTAATGAACGTTTGCGGAATCTGCTAAATGCATTTTACTTTAATTCTTTCTAAATGACATACTGGGTGGGCTAGAGACGGCAGAACAAAGACTGCCCCTCACCCGGGAGCAGGTGCCGGGGGCCACCTCGCCCTTCTCCCCGCCCCCACCAACACCATCCTGGGGACAGTGCAGAGCTGGGAGTACCCGGGAATCACTTACCCACGCCTTCCCTCCCCACTTTGGAAAACTGAGGCTACGACAAGGACCTGCTTTGCCAGCAGCTGTATGAGAGGCTGTGGCTGAGCTGGGCTCAAACTGAACAGTTCCAACCTAGCACCGTGGTGCAGTGCTGTCCTCCCTCCAGCTGCCAGGGCCACGACCTGCCCCACCGGGGAGCACAGCTGGGGGAGGGGGTGGGGAATGGCTCCCACAGGGCTCAGGCCCCGCCCCACCCCTTACTCCTCAACTGGCAAAGTCCTGTCTTACCGGGGTGTGTGTGTGTGTGTGTACGAGTGTGTGTGTGTGTGTTTATGTGGGTGTGGGCGTGTATGTGGGGGATGTGTGGTGGGTGTATGAGGCGTGTTGCATGTGTATGTGGGGTGCGTGTGTATCTGGTGTGTAGGTGTGGGGGTGTGTACATGGGGTGTGTGGGTGGTGAGTGCACGTGCACGGGTGTGCGGTGTCCATGTGCGCACATGGGTGATGAAACCAGGTGAAAAATCTCACCGAGTGACATGATTCTTGTGAAGGGTCTTGAAATGACGGATTTAAAATGTGTGCTGGGCCCACACAGCGCTGCTGCCCGTGGCTGCTGAGGGGCGGACTCCGGGTGCACTTGTACCCCTAGGCCTGCAACTGGCAGATCTCACCTCCCGCGGGCAGCGGGCTGAGACCCAAGGGGCTCCTGGGGCGCTCTCCCTGGTGGCTGCTCAGCCATGGCCCTGAGCCCTCCAGACTACAGGTCTCTGCCTCGCTGGAAACGGTGGCCTGGGGGGGGGGTGGGGAGCCATCCTCGTGCCCTCTCCCCATGCCATGCGGCTCCTCCGTGGAGTGACCAGCAGGGTCGACTCATCTCCTCCTGTGCCTTCCATGGGGCATGGGGGAGTCTCCATCCACCCATTCATTCATTCACAGACATTCTGAGTCTGGACACTCCAAGAAAGAGGGCGGTCTTGAAGCTGGGACAGACCATGCAGGCTAGCCCCCCCTGGGTGCTGGTGTGGGCGCACACAGGCATGTAGATGGGCACATGCGCGTGCACACGCACCTCGCACAGACTCACCTTCTCCAGCAGCTGCCTGAGCTGCTTCGTGCGGGCATCCCGTGAACACATGGTCTGCTGGGGGGCGACCACTGTGCAGATGCACCTGCCCTCGCTGTCCTGGGCGGAGCTGTACACCTGCCAGCTCTCTTCAGGGTTGGTGGGCAACACCTGGATGCGGGCCGGGGGTGAGGGAGCGAGAGGGAGACAAGTGAGACCAGAAGGCAGCGCACCGGGAACGACAACCAGGGAGGGCTGTCCAAGTCCGACCCCTGGCAGAGAAGGACAGAAAACGGGCCAAAGACACGTTCTGACCCCGGGGAGAGGCAGGAGCCCCTGAGAACAAAGGGGCAGAATCCCATCGAGGTCCCCCCGGGGCTGCAAGGAAGCTGAACAGGCAAGACTTGAAATTTTGTTCAAATTCAGGGGACTTTTCAATTCCGGGGATGTGTGGTGTCCCGGCATGTGACCGAATGGCTAGGCTGGGTAGCAGGGAGGGGGGAGAGACCGCACGCCCTGACTGAGGAGTCAGGCAGAAAAGCAGGGGCTGGTTGACTCACAGCAGCACGTAATTCAGAAACAAGATCTCCCTGTAAGGCAAGCCAGGGTGGCTGGCGCAGCCTCGCGACGCCGTCCCTGACGGCCGGAGATGAAGCGCCCGGGGTAATAGCCGGGATCCAGCAGCCCGTTATCCCAGAGCCCCAACGACCCCGCACCCCGGCTGCCATCCCGCGGGCAGCCTGGCAGACTCTGTCCAAGGAGATGCGGCCTTTCAGCTCCACGAGGGCCGCTACCCACGAGTCATTGTGTGGATCTCACCAAGTTTCTGGTGACATGGGGGGCCGGCTCACAGCCAACCTCAGTCCTGGGCTATGCCCAAGGACCACCGAGAGACCAGAGCTGTGCCTGGCTGCTGTCACCTTGCGGCCTTGCAGGCTCAGCTGTGGCGCGCCAGGCACACGCGCAGGGCGACGCCACTGTCCAGAAACATTCCCGGAGCACAGACCCTCCCCCGCAGCCTGCCCTGTCACCTCAGGTCACCTCCCTGCTATTTTTAGCGTGGGGCTGGGGTGGAGAATCTATAGTAGCTGTCCACTTGCTTCATTCATTGCCAACCCCAGCAGCTTAGGACCCCAACGCAGGAGCACAGTCATCACGAAAGCAGCCCTGGAGTCATCCTTGAGACACGAGGTGGGGTGAACATGATGAGGGTCTTAGGAGGGGTCACGTGGAGACATCCTCCCAGAGCACTGTGCCCTGGGCAGCCCAAACCAGGTAGGAGAGAAGCCTCCTGCCGCCCCCCCCCCCTCGCCTCTGAGGGAGCCAGCCTGGGGCCCTTCCTCACGTCCTCCTCCACTCAGGGGTGCTTCCCACTTGGCTCGTGCAGCTCCAGCCACCATCTGAGCCAGCCCTGCCCGCAGGCGCCCTGGCCACTCGCTCCCCCCCACACCAAGGCCTTGACAAGGGAAGTAAAAGCCACCTGGGAGGCAGGACGGAGGGCTGATGGGACGGAGAGGGGGCCAGCGCTACAGCCAGTGCCTCCCAGGGCCCCACCCGGGCCACTGCACCTTGGGGCTCCAGGACCCTGAGGGACCTGGCGTAGGGATGAGCAGAGAAAGGAGCCTGAGCGAGCAGGCGTGAGCTGCCAGGTCCCCCTCCCGCCAGCCCACTCCCGCGGTCCAGTCCCCGCTGGCTCTCACAAAGTAGGGCGGGCTCAGTTCGAGCCCTGGCTGGACCAGCCCCGACAGGGTGGAGCAGCGGCATCCCCACCCCTTACTTGCTAAGTGACCTTGGACAAGTCCCCAAGTCCCTGCCTCAGTTTCCTGACCTTGTCAGTGAGGGACTTACTACTAGTTGAAGAGGACTCGAAGGGTCAGAGTCCCTGAGGCCCCTGCCCCGCGAGGAAACCCAGCAAAGGAAGGAGGCGGTGCCCCTGAGGACCAGGGCAGGCCGCTGGCCGGCGGGCAGCGCGGGGACGGGGTCACCCCCGCCCACGGGGGAAGCCGCAGGAGACCCTTGCCCGTGCCCTTGGCCTTGCGCCCCGCTTGGCGCCGCCCAGCCCGGGGTCGGGGTCGGGGTCGGAGGGAGCGGCGGGAGGGCCCGCGGGGCGGCGGCGGGGACTTACGCCGGTGCTGCGGTCGAGCGTCCCGCCGCTGGCCGCAGAGAGCTTGGTGGTGTTGAGGCCCACCAGCGAGGGCAGCGTCTGGGACATCCAGTTGGTGATCATGGCCATGGTGCTCAGCACAACCCCGATCTTGAGCAGCGGCACCGACATCGCGCCTGGAGTCGCCTCCTGCGCCCGCGCGCGCCGGCTCCGCGCCCCCCCGGGCAGCCTTCAGGCGGCGGGCACCGCGGCGGGCAGGGGCGCCCGGCCGAGTCCCCGCGCCCCCTCGGCCCGCCGCCGCCCGCCCGCCGTCGCCGCCGCCGCCCCGCGCGCCCCGGCCATGGCTGCGCCGCCCCGGGCGCCGGGGGGAGAGTGGCCGCTGCCCGCCGCCCGCCGCCCGGTGTCCGCGGTGCCGCCGCCCCGCCGCGCCCTGAGCCCGCGCCCCGCCGCCGGCTCGGCTCCGGCTCCCGCTCTGAGCGCCGCTCGGGCTGCGCGCGGGGGCCGCGGCCGGGAGGCGGGGACACGGCCGGGCGGCGGCCGACGCAATCTGCCCAGGAAATGGGTGGATTTTTCCTCTCCGCTCCGGCTCCCCGCCGCCCCCTGGCTGCTGGCAGCGAGGCCTGCAAACCTCAGCCGCGAGGGGCTGAGACGGGTGTTCAGGGAGGAAAGCTGACCACCGCCCCGGAGTCCTGAAATCCGCCTGCGCCTAGGTGGCCCGACTGTCCAGATCGGTGCGCCCTGGCTACCCTCCCGGCCGAGTCAGGCCTGGGCATCCCTCTGGGACCACCCCCCACCAGAGCAGGCGTCTGCTCTGGCTGCCGGGGACTGCTTGGGGGTGGCTTCATGCTTCCCAGGCCAGCCCTGCTGCCCCCTGAAGCCCAGCTGGGAGGGGATCTCCAGCCCCAGCCCTGGGGGAGAGGGAAAGAGGTGTAAAGGGGAGCGGGGGGCGGGGGGGGGGTGGTGCTCTAATGCCTCTGGGAAGAAAGGGTCTCGTGGCAGTGGCTGGCACCCACCAGTGTGGGCTCCTGGGTGTGGGTGGGAGGGGTCGGTGTGTGCAGGAAGGGTGCAAGGCCCAGCTCACAGGGCAGGAGCTGGGTGCAAGTTTGTGGCTCACAAACTCTCGGCCAGAGTGCTAAAGGTGGCCTGTCTGCCCTTGAGGAGCATGGCCCTGGGTGGAGGCCTTGGGGTCTGTGGTTGGGGGTGAGAGTGGTGCTTCCAAGCCCCGGTGCTGCGGGAGAGGGGCCGGGCATTCTAGCTCAAGTGCCTGGCCTTCTGCAGCGCCAGGACACGTGTGAGTCTCGGACGCCCAGGGCTGACTGGGTCCAACACCTCACAGGGCTTTAGCCTTGCAGGAAGCTTCCAGGGGGTGAAAGGCACCTCCTCCAGTCCCCCGTCCAGCTGTCCCAGCCCTCTGGGAAGGGAAGAATTCCCCAGATTGCTGCTGCCTGGGTGAGAATCTCCCGTACGAAAGGGGATTGCGAGGGGCCAGCCTTCCTGGGGCCCCCGGAAGATGGGCACCGCCTTCCCGGGGCCTTCACTCTGCTCTGTCCCCTTTCAGAGAGGGGACTTGATTACAGCCAGGAATATCCTGGTCTGAGTGCTGGGCGAGACCCGACCAAAGGGTTTCCTGATTGGCTTCCCTGAGGGACACGGGGAGTGCGGGAGGCCAGTTCCAACCGTTGGGGAAGGGCGCCATCTCCCAGCATGTGCTGGTACTGCAGGCTCCGCGGAGCCCTGGGGAGCCGGGTAGCACCAGGTCACCAGGGAGGCGACCAGTGCTCTGCCCCCTTCCTCTGCCGGCACACGAGGAACGGATTCAGAGCCCAAATCACACACTCAGATGCCCCTGCAGACAGTGGCCACTTACTTGGTGGGAAGAATCCAGATGGAACCCAACCCCATCTACAAACTCTCAGGCCCTAGAAGCTGCACGTACCTGCTGGTGCGAGACACGGGGACGGCGCGCCGTAGACCGAGCCCGGGGCAAGGCCGAGACACGGGGACAGCGCGCCGTACGGCCCCGGACAGAAACTGTCCCAGCGCCAAGGCAGACTGCGGGCACTGCAACGGAGGACACGCCCTGGCCAGAGGGGGGCATCGCGGAGGAGCCACTCAGCGCCGAGAATGAGAATGCAGACCCGGGCGGACAGCCGGCCACCGGCTGGGAGACGCTAGCCAGGGCAATAGCCCTCGGTGCCTCAGTTTCTCCATCTATGAAATGGGTTCAGTAATAGTGATCGTCTGCTTTCTCTGCAGGTATGACGAAGACTGGACGGTTAGTGGAGGCGCGGCCTTGGCACCCGGGGGGGGGGGGTGTCCTGCTTTGCACCAGACAAAGGCCCCCAGGAGGGCCTCCCTCTGAGCCACCAGGGTTTAAGCGAATGGCAGAGCTGGGACGCACGCCCCCGCCCCCCCCAGAGACCTCGGCCACCCCTCCTGAGAGCTGCTGCTGCTGATCCAGACACACAAAGGCTGAAGCGGTCCTGCCCGGGCACAAAAACAGGGCCCGCCAAGCAGAGCCTCGTTCTCGGGCCGTGAGACTCCAGATGCGCAGGTGTCAAGAATTAGGCAACGACAAAAAGCTCCTGATTTTGAAGAACATCGGATTTCACTTGATGTCAGTAATGTCCATGAGGATTTGCAGTTGGCACTCTAAGTCTTTAGAGCACCAACTTGGCTGGGCTCCTCCCTGGAGGGACCGGAGCCCAGGCCAGTGGAGAGATGACGCCCTGTCCAGGGGACCGGCGGAGGCAGGAAGGTCTGGGGACCACTGAGCGGCTTCGCTCC